>ML779089.1:709486-726437 GCA_009831015.1 Picea engelmannii | reverse complement strand
TTGCACACGTGCTTATTTATATACAAGACTATACTCTAACCGACCTTTACAATGCTCAGGTGAAGACAAACTTCCACCATAGCCACCCAAACTATTTGGTAACATAATTCTTCTTTTCACTGCAAATGATCCATAAAAGGTAAGGGAAGAATGACATCAGAATGAAAACATGTTTTGGAACATTGGCAATACCTCCAAATGATGATAAGATGATTAAATTTGCAAGCTCCAATGCTTTTGGAAATTTCATCTCCATGTATAACCCCACAGGGTCATAAAATTTATAATAAGGCATGCTAAACTAGTAAAATGTTACCTCCTTTATTTCATCATTGCTCACATGTTGTTTGATGTTCTCAGCATGTACAGGTGGATAAAGGATTGATGCAGCCTTGCTAATCCCATGTGATATATGCTCATTTATAAGTGTTAGAGATGAAATAAGTTGCACATTTAGATCTTCCTTTTCTCCTCCATGGATCTCCCAAGGATCAGATTCATAATTATCATATACATGAACCATGCTACGAGGTTCCAAAGAAGATATGAATAAACATTGCTCTTCATCATCTTCGTTGGGATATTCATCAAGAATTGGTTGTTCTTGGTCAATATTTGAAACAACTTCTTCATCATAAGTAGTGATGCTAAAGACATCAGTCTCAAGAACATAAATATCCTCTGCATTTTATTCATAAGAGAAGCAAACAAAATCTGCTTTCAATTCTGAAAAGTGAGGAAAAAACAGAGAGGAAGCTTCCCTAGTTTTTTCAACTAACTTATCATTTATCTCAGCTTCATAGTCAGGAGAAAAATCTACTGATGTATACACTTTCTCTTCGACATTAGAATATTCAAAAGAGACATGTTGATATTCATGAACATTTAAAACAACAAATACATTTGATGTGATGCCATATGTTTCAATGTTATTTCTATCATAATGAATATCATTCATCACCTCTTGATCTTCATGGAAAATGGTTTCTTCCACAAAAAATGATTCATCACAATTCTGGTTTTCGTGACTAGCAGAATCTTTATGAAGCAAAGAAAACTCATCACAACAATTTTCATAAAGATACTCAGCTGAAAAATACTCTTTACAAAACAAATTGAAAGCTTCATGAAAACCTGTCAAAGAGATGATGCTTGCAATGGGAAGAGATCGACACCAATTACGAGAAATCCCCTCTAATGAATACCTGAAAAGCTTAATCTGAACATATTCATGCACGATATGAAGTTGATGAATAAAATCATGAAAATTCAGCAAATGTTCAGCTGGTACCTCCCACAGAGCTCAACCTTGAATACATGGAACAGACATCCACTGATCAAATAGTGGACACACAAGTCAAGGGCATTCGCCAGCAGAGGATCCAACTTTATCAGGTTGTTAAGGCAGGGCAACTCTTGCACCAAGGAAAATGGCTCACCCAGGGCCAAATTCAGTAGAAATTTCCTCACCTGATGGGGGCACTTAACACAATGGAGACCATTGCTTCCTAAGGGGGTATGACAGATCCATGTGGATATTGGTGGCCACCCACCTATTCCAATTGGCTCCTTTTGACATTTTTAGTTCAAGACGTTTTTCTATAATTATTTGTAATTGTGGGTTCTACACTTCGGGGATGTCTGAAGCCCTACACAACTGCTAGATGGAGATTTGAGGCCACCCACCTAATCCAACTAGCTTATTTTGGAAGCTTTCATGTCAGTGCATCTTTTTGTACTTCCAGGGCCATTTTGGAACCCTAAACAATGTTTTTTTGGCTTGCCACAATCAAATTGTAGATGGTGTAATATAGCTAGGCCGAACCCAATTGTAATCTAAATGAAAATGTACTTAAGTTGGTGATCTATTTGATATCATTTTGTATGCACATTTCATGGCATAGTGTGCACATGTACTGCGCAGTAAAATGAGGAAGTTTGCACATTCCAGGATACCACGTGCAACATCTTAAGTGTGCACGATATTGAGGCCATCGAACCTTTGTGTATATGTTGCATTTTATAGGCTGGTGAGACAACTATTATAAGCTAGGATGCTTATGTTTTGATTAGTCTGAAGAGCCTAGATGTTAAAGGCCAGTGCACCTATTTTCGTATATGTCTCATAATTAATATAAAATCCATCTTTGCATGCAGACCAACCACGATAAAAGAGACAGGGGACTAAACTCCACTGGTTAGAGAAAGGAAGGGGCCTAAAAGTTAAGGAAAATGGCTAAGCTAGGGAGTTTAAGCCAAAAAGGAATATTATATTAATATTTCTTAAATCATAAAGTATGGATAATTATTTTATCCTAAGTTCTAAAGTTGGGTACAAGTGGGCCAAAGTAACTCCCAACATGACAAGTGTCAAGTTGGGGACATGCATACATATTGTTGGGACTTAGTTCATTTTCCCATCTTTTCCATCATTCTTCCCATCATTTTTCCTTCGATCATTCAATCATCTAGTCAATCATCCATGAGCATGCACACACTCATTGAGCTATTTTTTGTATCTTCATGATTGTACCTGAGCCTGTATCCATAGCCTTTTACCTGTTCATGTAGATGGTTAGCTTGGGAGATGGACTGAAGAAGCGGGTTGTCAGGCTCGTGGGATATTGAAGAGGCGGGTTGTCAGGCCCGTGAGAAATTCTCTAGGCGAGAGAATTGTTGGGAATTGATTTCCTGAAGGTGCTAAATTGCAACTACAGTGCTTTGAGACTTCCTATCCGACCTGTTGTTGAAGCCCAGAAAGGAAGTGGGGTAGCCGAAGGACTGTTGAGAAGAGAAGGGGCACACTTCCTGGGTGGGATAGGAATGTGGGGAATGAGGGACTGTAGGTTATTAGTTTGAGTTGGCACCTGAGACGAAGTCTTTCCTATTGTCTATGAGCCTTTATCCTGGTTAGGAATCCCTTTACCCAGGTGGAGTTTAGTCCCAGCTCGGGGGTGACTCACTGTTGAGAGTGATGAACAATGTGTTCTAAGGTTGGGAGGTTTGTGGAAGGTCTGTATGCAGTTGGTGACATTCTTACCAAGATAAGTGCCAAATGTGTGTTGAATTTACATGTTGCATTGTTATTTACGTGCTTATTTTATGGTTTATCATATGTGCGGTTATAACTATGTTTATTTTGATGGGTATTTCTTGTATATGATGCATGTATATGTTTATTGTTATTTCGGTGTGAATCTGTGTGATTACAGTTGTATGTGTATGTTTATATATTGATCCGGATTATTTTCGGCACGAAATGAGAGCAGAGATATAATAAAGAAATGTACAGAGATATTGCAGATATTCAATTATATAACAAAAATGCATCAAAGACGCAACCATAAACACATATATACAGTAATACACGATTTCTATTAATCAAAGAAATGTACAAAGAGTGTAAAAATACAGAGTGAAAGACTCGCTAGAATGGTGGCAGCTTATCTATAAGAAGAGATGTGACGGCTACTCGCATTCGCAAGAAGAAGATTACAATGAGGCTTGGAAGGCCTTTTTACAATAGACGGGAATGCCAAAAGTCCTAGACATCCAAAAACCTAACCCTATGAGATGAAGCGCCAAAAGTCATGTGGGCCCCGTTTGGGTAAGTTAGTACATCAACTTCTCGGGGTCGTAACTTTTGCATACGATCTCCGTTTTAGGCGCGTGATAGCTCGTTGGAAAGGTATCGTCGAGGAGATTCATTTTGGGGGCTCAATTATGCCTTCATATATCATTGAGAACCTCTATCTCAAAAAACCTTCATTTAAGCTGTCAAAATGGCCCCGGAAGTTAAAACCTGCTAAAAATAGTAAATTGCCAAAATTGCCAAAAAGTCATTTTGAGCCATTTGGAAAAGGTGGGTGGCCACCGATATCCACCTGGATCATATATAATGCTTCCGCAAGAGTTATGTGTGTGTATATTTTAATTGCATGCAGTTCAAAAAAATTATGTGGCATAGCTCAGTTGGTTGTTGGGTATGTTACAGTATGTTCCGCAGAGAGAACAGTAAGAGTTATTTGGCATAGTGTGGCCCAACATGGATGACTGGGGATGTTACAATATAAAAGAGCTCAGAGAGAGATTTCTAATGGTGTAAATCATTCTTCAAATAGAGCTTTTGTGAGAAAGTTACAACACAAACAATGAAGGGTAAATTTTAAGACCCCACTAACTTCAAAGAGCCATAACTTTCTGCTCCGGAATCAGATTGAGGCACATGAGTAGTCAATGGAAATATATTGAGCCATAGAATACAGTCCTAGAGTTTAATTAAATTTTTGGGCATGTTAAAAAAAATTAATACGGAAAATAAGGTACCTATAGCATACCAGTTACAATATGGTATATTGGCATAGAACTTCAACATGTTGTAACTAGCAGCCAAGGACCCAGAAAAAGGTGAAACTTGGAAATAATGTCCATAATATGTATATGAAGAAAAATAATTGAGATATTATGAAAAATCCAAAGGAGTAGGTGCAAACATGCATATTTACAATGCAGAGTTGCGCCAAGTTGAAAAATGAACAGAAAAATTAATGGGAAAATTTCAAATAGCCATAACTTTCTGCTCAAGACTCGGAATTGAGAATGGGAGAAGGCGTTGGAAAGATATTGGACAGTGGAATATAATTATGCACCCAGAAAATTGATCTAGACACTTAATTTTTTAGTAAATCAGAAGAAATAATTGTGATATGTTATTGAACCAAAATGGTTCATATTTTCATGAAATTGTTGAAACAGTTAGCCTGACAAAGTTTTGTTGGTTGCACATTTTGTAGAGTTAACAACAACTAGATCAGATAAAGATCAACATAGATTCTATAGTAATGGAAGAGGCACAAGGGACTTATAGTCATGAGGATGAGATTAGAGGGATGGATGTCCATTTGGGCATTGAAAGAACAAACTCCAATGGACATGGAGATGAAAGGAATGAAAACATGAATATGGCAGAGACCATTCAAAATTTGCAGAAGGATGTCCAAAGCCATAAATTTGATAATGAAAGTATTATGAAAGCCAAGGAGCAACATGATTACTTCAACATGAAGTTATTGCAGATCTTGAACATAATAGAAAAGAAATTGGATAAGGAGAGTGGCTCAAGAAAATCTGGAAGTCAGAGGCCTCCTGATGAGAAAAGAAGATCCATAAGTGTTAACAGACATCACCATCACTCCCCGAGGCATTCCAATAATAGAGCACACAACAACTCAAGTCCATACCCTGTCAAGAAGCATAAGAGGTCTGGGGTTGATGAGCTATGAGGAGAAATGAACAAAATCAAGCCTCCTACATTTGATGGTGAGCACAAGAAGGATGAAGATGCAAATACATGGTTGTTGGGCATGAGAAAGTATTTTCAATTCCATAATTATTCTTCTCATGCAGAAGGTAGAATTGTTATCTATCAACTCAAGGGAAAGACATCCATGTGGTGGGATTAACTTGTGTAGGTGCAACACATTAAAGAGAAAAGTGTTACTTGGAGGGAATTCAAGAAGTATTTTGAGAAGAAATACTTGACTAAGAGATACTATGACAAGAAAATAAAAGAGTTATTTGAAATCAAGCTTGAGAGTATGACCATAAATGAATATGAGAGAAGGTTTTTCGAACTGCTGAAGTATGTCTCTTTCATAAAGGATGAGACAGTTAAGATTCAAAGGTATTTGAGTGGATTTCCATCATTCATTAGTGATAAAATACAGTATGATGATCCAAAGACATTGGAGGAACCATAAGGCGATCTAAATGCCTATATGATAAAAAAAAATCAAGGCCAACTTTCCAAAAAGATTGGGAAGACAAAAAGAAGTTCAATATGGATCAGAGGAAGAAGGGAGTTAAGCCACCATTCTTCAGAAATAACCCACAGGGACCATGGATGATTTTAGGGGCTAAATTTCGCTCGTGGGATAATTTTCCATGGTTTTTCCCAAAAAAAGATTCGTTATTCTAAAAATGATTCGCCCTAATTCTATAGGATAAAATTATTTTACCTTAAAAATAGCCAAAATTTTATACAAATTGTATAAAAATCCTTAGAAATTTAAATATTTTTACAAAAATATCGCCAACATTTTATAGTTAGCATAGGAAGGATTAGTAAGATTCGTCAAGGTTTCTACATTTTAAAATAAATTTCCATCCTTAAAATAATCCCTGACAAGGACATCAAACTCCTAGAGAGCCCAGAACGATTGAGACAGGGGGGCAAAGGCCAAGGCAACCACCTATTCAATGTTGGGGTTGTAAAGGAGATCATATGTACAGAGATTGTCCTCACAGAGGTGAAAAAGTGAGAACTGTTCATAATGTACAACAAGCTAAAACGATGGAGGACATGGGCATAAATGTACCAAGGATCTATGCAGCCCTGGACAACAAGAAAACAGAGTATCATTCACATATGATTGAAGTGGAAGGTATGATCAACAACCAAACCATTGCTATTTTAATTGATTCAGGAGCTAGTCATAGTTATATAGATCCTAAGATGGTGGAAAGTTTTCATTTTCCAAGAAGAAAGCATGGGAAATCTTGGTTGGTGCAGCTAGCTAAAATATCCAAAAGAAAAGTTAAAGAGATGGTTAAGTCATGTCTTATGGACATGAATGGACTGAACACCAGGGCAGATTTGAACATCTTCCCTTTAGGTTCCTATGACTGTCTAATTGGGATGGATTGTTTGGACCAACATCATGCCATCCTAAACTGTCATAGTAAGGCCTTTACTTTCTTGGATGAGGAAGGGACACTAAGGAAGGTGCAGGGAATTCCCAGGGTAGTAACCATCTGAGAAATTTCAGCATTGCAACTGAAGAAATGTTACAGAAAAGGGTGTCAAATATTTGCAGCGCATATGGAAGAGACACCTAAAGATAAGGTGCCAAATTTGGAGGATCGTGTAGTCCTAGAAGAATTTTAATATGTGTTCAAGGAGGTACCAGGACTACTCCCAAATAGAGATATTGATTTTTCTATAAATTTAATGCCTGGAGCAGCTCCAGTGTCAAAGACTCCTTACATAATGAGTACGCCCGAGTTGAAGGAGTTGCAAACGTAGCTTGAAGAGATTTTGAAGAAGGGGTATATACGCCCAAGTGTGTCACCTTGGGGTGCCCCAGTCTTGTTTGTGAAGAAGAAAGATGGAACATTAAGATTGTGCATTGATTTCAGATAGTTGAATAAAGTGACTGTTAAGAACAAGTATCATCTGCCAAGGATTGATGATCTTTTTGATCAATTGAAGGATGCAAAGATATTTTCAAAGATAGATATTAGGTCAGGATACCATCAGGTAAGAATTAAAGAGGAAGATATCAACAAGGCTGCCTTCAAGACAAGGTATGGTCATTATGAGTTCACAGTGGTGCCATTTGGGTTGTCAAATGCACCAGTCGTTTTCATGTGCTTAATGAATGGTGTTTTTCGAGAATATTTAGACAAGTTTGTCATTGTCTTTTTAGATGACATTCTTATATATTCAATGTTAGAAGAAGAGAATGAACATCATTTGAGGATGGTGTTGCAAGTATTAAGGGAGCATTAGTTGTATGCCAAGTTGAGCAAGTGATCATTTTATCAAAAGCAAATTCAGTATTTTGGTCATATTATTTCAAAGGATGGGATAGAAGTGGATCCTGAGAAGATAGAAGCCATTAGTGAATGGTCAATGCCAAAGAATGTGACAGAGGTCATATCATTCATGGGCCTTGCAGGCTACTGCAAGAGATTTATTGAAGGATTTTCAAAGATTGCACACCCAATCACTTCCTGGCAAAGAAAGGGTGTGAAGTTTCAATGGACATTGGATTGTGAAAAGAGTTTCCAACACTTGAAACATATAGTAACAAGTGCTCCAATACTAAGGATTGTAGACCCAAATGAAGACTTGATTGTATGCACAGATGCATGTAAAGAAGGACTTGGTGGAGTCCTCAGTCAAAATGTGTTTGTTATATGTTATGAATCAAGGAAGTTGAAGGAGCATGAAAGACACTATGCCACTCATGATTTGGAGTTGGCAACCATAGTGCATGCCTTGATGAAAATGGAGACACTACCTCATGGGGAAAATGTTTGAGCTAAGAGAAGACCATAATGGGCTGAAATATATTTTTGATTAGCGAACTCTAAATGCTAGGCAAAGCAGATGGTTAGAATTTTTAAGTGAATATGACTTTTATATAAAGCATATCAAGGGGAAAGAGAACAAAGTGGTTGATGCACTCAACAGAAGAGTGAATTAATTGCATGCTACAACCATTAGCATGTACCAATCAGATTTGAAAGACATAATTATGGAGGCTGGAAAATCAGATTTGCAATAAAAGGAATTAGTGGCAAAATTACAACAAGGTATTTTGCAGCAGAAAATTGAAGATTACAAGCTAGATAATGATGAAATTCTCATATACAGGGGCAGAATTTATGTACCAAATTCTCAGGAATTGAAAAATCTGATATAATATATTGGGAGGAATAAAGAATGTACCTTATGCTGGGCAACCAGGATATCAAAAAACTATTGCAGCTGTCAACAACCAATATTACTGGCTAGACATGAAGAAAGAGGTTGCTGATTTTATTGCCAGATGTTTGGAATGTCAAAAAGTAAAGGCTGAGCATAGACACCCAACTGGTTTTCTACAACCATTACCCATTCTTGAGTGTAAATTGGAAGTTGTAACAATGGATTTCATCACCAAACTTCCCAGAACAAACAAGCAACATGATTCTATCATGGTAGTGGTGGATAAGTTTTATTCCAGTTAAGCTCACTCACAAGGCATCGAACATTGTTGATGTTTATATGAAATAAATTGCTATATTGCATGGCATACCCAAGACAATTGTGTCTGACAGAGATCCAAAATTTACCTGAAAATTTTGGAAGGGATTATTTAATGGATTTGGAACAAATTTGAATTTTAGTACATCGTATAATCTAGAATCAGATGGGCAAACAGAGAGGGTGAATCAAGTGATTGAGGATATGTTGAGGATGTATGTGATGGATAAACCATCAAAATGGGAAGACTACCTACACTTGGTAGAGTTTGCTTATAACAATGGGTACCAAGCATCTCTAAAGATGAGCCCATTTGAGTCACTTTATGGTAGAAAGTGTAACACACCAGTAAGTTGGGATAGCCCAGTAGACAGAGTAGTGGTTGGGCCAGATTTTCTCAGGGAAATGGAGAAAATGATAAAAATAAAACAAAATTTAAAGGTTGCCCAAGACAGGCAGAAAAATTATGTTGATAAGGGAAGAACTCACAGGGAATTTAAAGTGGGTGATCGTGTATTCTTGAAAGTGAAGGCCAACAAAAGTTCCCTGAAATTGGGAAATTGTTCAAAGTTGGTAGCTCGCTATTGTGGGCCATTTGAAATACTAGAGAGGATTGGTCTAGTAGCTTATATGATTGCATTGTCTGCATCTATGTCTATTCATAATGTATTCCATGTATCATTGCTAAAGAAATATATACCTGATGTTAATCATGTAATTGATTGGAATGTGATTCAAGTGGAGCAAGAAGGCGCTTTCCAAGTGCATCCGGTACGCATTCTGGACCGAAAAATCAAACAGTTATGGAATCGAGCCATAAGGCTTGTAAAGGTCCCATGGACCTGGTACGGTTCTGAGGATGCTACTTGAGAGCATGAGGATGCAATGCGGGAAGAATACCCGAATCTTTTTGAGGATTTTTGAAATTATGTTGTATATGGGTAAAGGATGCACTGATGACAATGCATAAATAAGGGGAGGGGATTGTAATATCCCTAGGCCGAACCCAATTTTAATGTAAATGAAAATTTACTTAAGATGGTGAATTGTTTGATATCATTTGGTATGCACATTTCATGGCATCATGCACGCATGTACTGCGCAGTAAAATGAGGAAGTTTGCACATTCTAGGATACCACGCGCAACATATTGAGTGCGCATGATATTGAGGTCAACGAACCTTTGTGTATATGTTTCATTTTATAGGATGGTGAGCCAGCTATTATAAGCTAGGATGCTTATGTTTTGATTAGGCCAGAGAGCCTATATGTTAAAGGCTAGTGTGCATATTTTTGTATATGTCTCATAATTAATATAAAATACATCGTTGCGCGCAGACCGACCATGATAAAAGAGATGGGGGACTAAACTCCACTTGTTAGGGGAATGGAGGGGCCTAAAAGTTAAGGAAAAGGGCTAAGCTAGGGAGCTTAAGCCAAAAAGGAATATTATATTAATATTTCTTAAATCATAAAGTATGGATAATTATTTTATTCTAAGTTTTAAAGTTGTGTACAAGTGGGCCAAAGTAGCTCCCAACATGACAAGTGTCAAGGTTGGGACATGCATACATATTGTTGGGACTTAGTTCATTTTACCATATTTTCCATCATTTTTCCTTCGATCATCTAATCATCCAGTCAATCATCCATGAGCATGCACACACCCATTGAGCTATTTTCCGTATCTTCATGACTGTACCTGAGCCTGTATCCATAGCCTTTTACCTGTTCGTGTAGTTGGTTAGCTTGGGAGTTGGACCGAAGAAGCGGGTTGTCAGGCCTGTGGGATATTGAAGAGGCGGGTTTTCAAGCTCGTGAGCAATTCTCTGGGTGAGAGAATTGCTAGGAATTTATTTCCCGAAGGTGCTAAACTACAGCTACAGTGCTCTGAGACTTCCTGTCTGGCCTGTTGCTGAAGCTCGGAAAGGAAGTGGGGCAGCCGAAGGACTGTTGAGGAGAGAAGGGGCACACTTCCTGGGTGGGACATGCATGTGGGGAATGAGGGACTGTAGGTTGTTAGTTTGAGTTGGCACCTGAGACGAAGTCATTCCTGTTGTCTATGAGCCTTTAGCTTGGTTATGAATCCCTTTACCCGGGTGGAGTTTAGTCCCAGCTCAGGGGTGACTCACTGTTGAGAATGATGAACAGTGCGGTCTAAGGTTGGGAGGTTCGTGGAAGGTCTACACACAGTTGGTGACATTCTTACCAAGATAAGTGTCAATTGTGTGATGAATTTACATGATGCATTGTTATTTACATGCTTATTTTATGGGTTATGATATGTGCGGTTATAACTGTGTTTATTTTTATGGGTATTTGTTGTATATGATGCATGTATATGTTTACTATTATTTCAGTGTGAATCTGTGTGATTACAGTTGTATGTGTATGTTTACGTTTTATATATAATGCTTCTGCAAGAGTTCTATGTGTGTATATTTTAATTGCATGTAGATCGAAAAATTTATGTGGCATAGCTCAGTTGGTTGCTGCATATGTTACAGTATGTTCTGCAAAGAGACCAG
The DNA here is from genome assembly GCA_009831015.1 of Picea engelmannii. Lineage (NCBI taxonomy): Eukaryota > Viridiplantae > Streptophyta > Pinopsida > Pinales > Pinaceae > Picea > Picea engelmannii. Next base: position 715,097 of record ML779089.1, on the reverse strand, counting down.
TATGAGTTCTCTGGCGTAGCGTGTCCCGACATGGATGGTCGAGGACATTACAGGCAGAGTCAGAGTTTGATGGAATATTGTGTAGTTCTCGAAAATACCTTTCCAAAGGGCTATCACGCGCCTAAAACAGAGTTCATATGCAAAATGTATGACCCTAGGAAGTTGAGGTACCAACTTACCCATCGAGGCCCACATAACTTTTGGCTTTTCATCTCCTAGGATTAGGTTTTTGGATGTCTAAGGTTTTGGAATTCATGAGTAATGTTAAAAAGACCTCTGGAGCCTCATTGTAATCATTCTGCTCAGAAAAATGCACGTAGCAACCACATCTATTCTCAGATATAGCTACCACCATTCGAGCAAGTTGTTTTCAGTTCTGCAGTTTTATAGTTTCAACCTATTTTATTTATTCAATAGAAGTTATTGTTCATTGTATATCTATTGGTGTTATTTGTATCTCTGTGTTATTGTATTCAATCTGTTATTTCAAATTCCAATAGGAGCAACAATGATATAAGTTCAAAGGAATCACAATAGGCTCACCTGAAATCATGAGCTCCCACCGAATGGAAAAGCTACTAAAAAAAGGTCATTCTAGCATTATTTCCCAGTTCGATTCCATTCAAATCGTTAAGACACCCTCTGTGCACCCTGACCTCCAATCTATACTCTCCCAACACTAAGATATTTTTAACACTCCACATGGACTTTCCCTTTCTCATGGCGTCTATGATCACTCCATTCCTCTAGTACCAGGCAATATTCCTCCCAATGTTTTCCTTTATCGTTATCCATTTTCCCATAAAAATGAAATTAAAAAAATTGTTCAAGAATTGCATAGAAGCGAGTGTTATATGTCCTAGTACCGGTCCCTATTATTCTCTGGTAGTCATGCTACTCAAGAAAGAAGGCACTTGGCACATGTGTCCTAATTTTCTTTCCCTCAAAAAAATCACAATCAAAGACAAACTTCCCATTCCTATAATTGATGACCTTTTGGATGAATTGAGTGGTGCTCAATACTTTACCAAACTTGATATTCATTCTATATACCACTAGATATGTATGAAAGAGGAAGACATTCCCAAGAAAAAACTTTAGAACTCATGATGGTCACTATGAGTTCTTGGTCGTGCCCGTTGGCCTATGTAATGCCCCCTCCACTTTTCAAAGTTTCGTGAATCATTTTCTTCTTCCTTTTCTCTGTCATTTTGTCTTAGTTTTCTTTAATGATATTCTCATCGATAGTAAAACTTGGAAATCCCATCTCACCCATGTGGATCAAGTTCTCCATATTCTGTCTAAGCACCAAATGTTTCTCAAATAGTCTAAATGTGATTTTGGAGCCTCTGAAATTCAGTACCTGGGTCATATTGTCGACAAGAATGGTGTATAGGTGCACCCTAAGAAAATTGAAGCTATGAAGGATTGGACTCGCCCTAAAAATATTAAAATATTGTGTAGATTCCTCAGTTTAATGGGCTATTATCACAAGTTTGTTCATAATTATGGAACATTTTTAGCTCCTCTTAGTGCTCTCCTTAAAAAGAATGCTTTCAGTTGGAATCTAGCGGCTAATCACTCCTTCCAAGCCTTGAAAAAGGCTATGTGTATGACTCATGTCCTGATGTTACCCATGATTTTGGTCATCGTGATGATGTATTGATGATGGTGTACTCAGGCTCTTCATAAGAACTTTCTCCTGAGAAAAGTTACTTTCTTCTCTTTCCAGAAATATCATTTTTGAAGGAGGTTCATAGGTTGCTAGTATATTTGCCTACGAGAATGCATGATTCTCGTAGGCTACTTTAAGCCAGGGTGCGAGAAGTTCACATTGTGTTGAACTGCTAGGATGCGAACTCTTTCTAAAGCAAGGAAAAAGATGAATTCTCGATGCTTCTAGAAGGGAATCTTCTAGAAGGATGAGATGGCATTCGAATGGTTATCCTAGTACTGGATTCCCTGATATTTTGGGATCATTCTTATCCAAGTAACTAATTCATTCTCTCCTATATATTGAGGGAATTCTCATGGAAAAGGTTAAGCAAGGTTAAGAAAGATTCATTGGAGAATTAGTGAAAGAATTGTGTGAAGGACTGAAGCTACAACAACTTAGAGACTCCAACAAGTTTATCCAAAGGGGTTGATCTTCTTCATGCAAGTGAGAAAGTGTGTGTGTCAGAGCCAAGGGCCATCGAAAGGAAGTTTGCGACATCAAGGCTCAGGTTGTAAGATTTACTTTCCATTAATATGATACAGTAATATGTCCCTTTCCCATAAAGTTATTTCTACTTTATTGTATAATTCCTTGATCATATACATAGATTAACCGTTGAATAGATTATGCTATCTTCACTTTGGTTGGTTTGTGTTGCCTTGGTCTTGGCTGCACGAGAGCACTGGAGCGAAGCAGGAGCAATAAAGACTATGAGATAATAAGGTATGTTAATTGTTCTTGCCTCCTAGTTAATTCAATGGTCAAAATCTAGGGAAAGAGTCATGTGTTGTCTTGCTTTGTTCTAGATCCAGGTGGATCTAGGGAGATCGGTTAGTGTCCACACCTACGGATTTATCCAATAACACCTGACACTCCCAAACTTCACCAAGAATTTTTTCCTAGAATGTGATTCTTCAGGGAGAGGAATTGGGGCAATCCTCATGCAAGAGGACCAACCTTTGTCTTTCACTAGCAAACAACTTTCGGATTGACATTTGGGCCAATCAACCTATGAAAATGAAATGTTGGTTATAATTCATGCAATGGATATCTTGCTTCCTTATCTATTGGGGAAACGTTTTCAAATTAAAATTGATTAGCGTAGCCTCAATTATTTTCTGGAACAAATAATTTCATCCCTCAAGCAACAAAAATGGGTGACCAAGCAATTTGGATATGATTATGAGATCATCTACATGAAGGGAAAATAAAATGTAGTTGTTGATTCTCTTTCACATAAATATGAAGAAGAAGGGTTCCTCTTTTCCCTTTCATTCATTGTAATAGACTGGCTTCAAGACGTTTGTGAGGAATGGTTGCAAGAGCCCAAACTCTCTAGCCTGATCCAAAAATTGCAACATGATTCACAAGATTCTCTAGGGTACACTTGGCACAATTAAGAGCTTTGCTATAAAGGTCGCCTATACTTAAGCATCCTTTTGAACCTTAAATCCAAGGTGCTCTCTGAGTTTCATGCTTCACCCACAACTGGGCATTCATGCTTTACCAAAACCTATGAATAGGTAAAACATTCTTTTTCTGGGAAGGTATGAAGCATGACATATGAACCTTTGTAGTTGAATGTGATACATGTTAATGTCATAAGGGAGAAACCGTCAAATATTTGGTCACACTCCAACCAACCCCGATTCCACCTACTATTTGGATGGATATTTTTATGGATTTCATAGTTCACTTACCTAAATCGAGCTATAAGTCAGTTATCATGGTTGTAGTTGATCGTCTTTCCAAATATGTTCATTTATGTTCTCTTCAACACTCGTTCATTACATCCACAGTGGCTCAAATTTTTATGGATAATATATTCAAACTCCATGGCATGCTTCATTATATTGTCTTCGACCGAGATCCAACTTTCACTAGGGATTTTTGTCAATAATTTTTCATGCTCCAGAGAACCTAATCGCACCTCAGCACCACCTATCATCCCTAGATTGATGGACAGAGTGAAGTTGTCAACAAGTGTTTGGAAACATATTTGTGGTGCTTTGCGTCCGAAAGGAAAAATCCGTGGGCTCAGTGGTTACCCCTAGTTGAATAGTGGTACAACACATATGATCATACTTCCACTCACATGACTCCCTTTGAAGTAGTCTACTGGGAAAATCCATTGTCGATTCTCTCATACATGTTAGGGGTCTCCAAGGTCCAGGAGGTTGAAAACAATCTTACAGTCGGCATGGCCATTCTTCGTACCCTCAAAGAAAACTTGGTCTTGCATGAAGCAACAAACAAACCAGGGTCGTTTCGAGCATCAATTTGATGAAGGGGACCAATTGTTTCTTCATCTGCAACCTTATAAGCATAATTCACTCAAATAAGAACACTTCCTGAAGCTCACCCCCAAATTTTATGGTACTTATACAATTCTCAAGTGAGTGGGATCTTCAGCTTACAAGTTAGTCGTGCCCATTCACTCTAAACTCCATCTTGTTTTTCATGTCTCATGCTTAAAGAAAGTGATTGGAACTAAGTGTCAGACTCAAACCAGTTTTCTTGAGCTGGATGAAGAAGGTTCTGTTTGGTTGTAGCCAGAAGCAGTCTTGGACTAGCGTGAGCGTAGTATCCGTCAATGCATCATCAAAGAAGTTTTAGTTCAATGAAAGGATACACCACCAAAAGATGCCACTTGGGAATCAACTACCATTCTGCACCAATTTCCTTATTTCAAGCCTTGAGGACAATGCTTCTTATCAAGGGGGAGGGAATGTTAGGGACCTAACCTCCCTAACCCCTCACGTAGGTAAAATAATATATTTTCCATGTAATAAAGGCCGACATTAGTAAATAAGGCCTATATAATAATGTGAATAAGTCTAATGTAAGAAGACTTAATAGAAGCTTCCACTTCTAGAAAGATCTTCTAGAATGTTCTTTAGAAGATAGAATTAGTATAAATAGGAGTAGAATGCATGATAAAGTCTTGTCTTGATAATTATTGTAATAGAGATCTTCTTTGCTAGAGTTTTTCCCCTCGAAGAGGCAAGCGAACTTGACTTTCTATCAATAAAGTTATCATTGTTGGTGTTGCTATTCTCTATATTTTATTGTTTTGTTGGCATTTGTTGCAATATTTCAATTTCTGCTTATTATAATACATATGGTACCTTACAACACTACCTTTGTGTACACCTTCATTCATGGTATGTTGGGACTTATATGCATTGTAGAAGGGCCCTAAAACCAAGAATACGAATTTCAATAAGACATTCGAGATTTATTACATTCTAATGCATTTAAGGGATTTAACGTCACAAACCCATATAGAAAAGGATGGAAACCTAGTTAAAATATAAGGTTCAAAGTCAAGGATTCTTACACAGAGATTTTAATATGGAATAGTAGGGCATGAACCAAGAGGAAGATATTTCAAAGTTGTAGAAACCATTTTAAGACACTAAATATGGCATATCTAAGTGTCATCACCCCATTTAATATTCACTATTTAATATCACATACATATACACCCACATGACACATTCCACATAGGAGGAGGGGAAGGTTAAGAAAATAGACATATTCAACCCACATCGAATCAATCATTATGTTAGTAGGAGAGCCACTACCTCTATGTGAACCTTTGTTTATAGCATGTTGGGACTTATATGAGTTGAAGAAGGGATGTAAAAGAAGAATAGAAGTTGAGAAGATATTCAAGATTTATGACATACTTAACTTTTCTAACCACATCTTGTAAAATTATTTTGAATCTTGGCTAACTTGCTTTCTCATAGTATTCTCAATAAACTTGTCATGTCACTATTAGTGTCTATGACAACAATAAATGCATAAAATATAAAGCTTTCATTATGTGATGAACATTCTTGAAAATAGGAGCAATGTAGCCACCATTTATAATGTTGTAAAACACTC
>ML779089.1:680500-692066 GCA_009831015.1 Picea engelmannii | reverse complement strand
AAATATTTATTGTTTTTCTTTTATAAATTTAAAGAATCTTGCAAAAAAAATTAATGAAACATGAACATGTGGATAGTCAAAGCTGAACCATACATTCTAGTTTCAATGATATGTAAATGACAGAAAAATACAAAGAAGTTATCTTGTCAGTGAATTAGTGAGGTGTATCCAAGCATCTGCATGAGTGGTGAACATCCAACTGCCATGTCCATGAGAGAAATTTGCAATGAACCTTATGATTGTTCTAAATGAATTCAGAACATGTATTGGCAACTTAGGTTTTAATGACAGAAAAGGAAACACAAACATAAACCTGTGATCTCATAATTATACATGATTACAACAAGATAAATCTGAAAGCAATCTATGCATTTTATCATTCAATTTAAAACTCAAAGATAAATCTCATTATTTAAATCGAAGATATAATCACAACATTTGTATTTTGATGAAGCAAATGATAGATGATATTTATAATATAAACCTCCTACACATCACAAATCATTTAATCTAAAGATATCAAACCTGCACATGTAACAGGATTAAAAAAAACATAAATAACAACATTATAAACAAAAGGGTAAAGCCAAAATGTATGTATGTCGTTCTATTAAGTTTTTGGAATCACTTATCTATTCTGTAGTCTTGGAAGAATTTTTTTGGATAATAGACTTTAAAGATTGAAAAAATTAATACATAAATGATAATAATTAACCATGTATTGATAAAAAAGACTAAAGCTATTTAAATCAATTATTGAAAGAATATGAAGATATTATAATGAAAATAAAACCATTTTACTCACAAGACAAAAGCCATTAAGCAATCTGGAATTCCATATTTTTCTTTGAAAATACTCGTCCATTCTTACAAAGATTCTAGCCATCCGTTACTCCATTTGAAAAGAAATAAAAAGTATACAAAAGAAATAATATACAAAAGAGAAAGGATAAAAATCCTCCTCTCCAATTCCTGGATCCCTTTGGCTCTGAACTTTTTCATATATTTATACAATCAATGAACAGTCTGGGCGTCACTATTAATTTTCTCCACCTGAAATTTGCCTCGTAAAAATACATCAATATCTCTCAAATCGTGCATTTATTTGGGAAAATCTCTACACAGAAGGTAAATGGGTCCATTTGGGTTCTAGGTTTTCAACCGTTTCTTCAAATTCCTCACGGTTTGGCTGCAATCAGTTCTGAAAAATCACCTATCTGACCTTGAAGCCTTTCCAAATTTTATCTGTTGTTGCTCATAAAATTATTTGTAACAATCCAAAATTATTTTTGGATCAATCATCTTGAATGTATTTGGATAATAAAATCAAGCAAAGATCAGATCCGTATCAAATATTTGATAATAGAAACCTGTGAAACAAAAAAAAAACCTAAATTAACAACCTAAAAATTAATATTCTAAAAATTGTGAATAAAACAAAATCTAAAAAAATAAAAAATGAATTTAAACTAACTATAGCTTATAAACAAACATTGTTTATAATTTGCTTTCAAATATGATCTAGAAGCTTCAAGTTAATGGAGAAAAAATATTAATTTTAGTTTTTTACAAAATCAAACAAAGGATAGATAATTCTTTTATTATTATTATTTTGAAATGAGATGCAAAATGAAAAAATAATTTAATTAATTAATATCACCAAATGATTTCATTAAAATGAGAAACCAACCAAAATATTATTTGATGAAGTATTGAACACATTATTCAAAATAGTCAAACTTGATAATGAGCAAAAGAATGAACACATAATCATAATTTAAACGAAAGTAAACATTTGATAAAAATTAACGTTTTTGTTTAAATTGAGATTTTTATGCTCGTTTCTAACTTTTGACATATACTCTTGTAATAAATGTCTCATACTATAGTGAATGTCTTAAGTTTGTCTCAAAGCAAGCCAAGGTATGGAACTATTTGAAAATGTTGATTCTGTAGCTCATTATAATTATCAAGATTCTAATAGGGGCCCTTTAAATTTTGTAAAAATATAAGGGGAGTTGTTGGGGCCCAACACCGGTACGCATTCTGGACCGGACAATCAAACAGCTCTAGAATCGAGCCATAAGGCTTATAAAGGTCCAATGGACCTGGTACGGTCCTAAGGATGCTACTTGAGAGCATGATGATGCAATGCGGGCAAAATACCCGAATCTTTTTGAGGATTTTTGAAATTATGTTGTATATGGGTACATGATGCACTGATGACAATGCATAAATAAGGGGAGGGGATTGTAATATCCCTAGGCCGAACCCAATTGTAATGTAAATGAAAATTTACTTAAGATGGTGAGTTGTTTGATATCATTTGGTATGCACATCTCATGGCATCATGCGCGCATGTACTGCGCAGTAAAATGAGGAAGTTTGCACATTCCAGGATACCACGTGCAACATATTAAGTGTGTGCGATATTGAGGTCAATGAACCTTTGTGTATATGCTGCATTTTATAGGTTGGTGAGCCAGTTATTATAAGCTAAGATGCTTATGTTTTGATTAGGCCAGAGAGCCTATATGTTAAAGGCCAGTGTGCCTAATTTTGTATATGTCTCATAATTAATATAAAATACATCGCTGTGAGTAGACCAACCACGATAAAAGAGATGGGGGACTAAACTCCACTTGTTAGGGGAATGGAGGGGCCTAAAAGTTAAGGAAAAGGGCTAAGCTAGGGAGCTTAAGCCAAAAATGAATATTATATTAATATTTCTTAAATCATAAAGTATGGATAATTATTTTATCCTAAGTTCTAAAGTTGGGTACAAGTGGGCCAAAGTAGCTCCCAACATGACAAGTGTCAAGGTTGGGACATGCATACATATTGTTGGGACTTAGTTCATTTTACCATATTTTCCATCATTTTTCCTTCGATCATCTAATCATCCAGTCAATCATCCATGAGCATGCACACACCCATTGAGCTATTTTTCGTATCTTCATGACTGTACCTGAGCCTATATCCATAGTCTTTTACCTGTTCGTGTAGTTGGTTAGCTTGGGAGCTGGACCGAAGAAGCGGGTTGTCAGGCCCATGGGATATTGAAGAGGCGGGTTATCAAGCCCATGAGCAATTCTCTGGGTGAGAGAATTGTTGGGAATTGATTTCCTGAAGGTGCTAAACTGCAGCTACAGTGATCTGAGACTTCCTATCCAGCCTGTTGTTGATGCTCAGAAAGGAAGTGGGGCAGCCAAAGGACTGTTGAGGAGAGAAGGGGCACACTTCCTGGGTGGGACATGCATGTGGGGAATGAGGGACTGTAGGTTGTTAGTTTGAGTTGGCACCTGAGATGAAGTCTTTCTTGTTGTCTATGAGCCTTTAACCTGGTTAGGAATCTCTTTATCTGGGTGGAGTTTAGTCCCAGCTCAGGGGTGACTCATTGTTGAGAATGATAAATAGTGTGGTCTAAGGCTGGGAGGCTCATGGAAGGTCTGCACACAGTTGGTGACATTCTTACCAAGGTAAGTGTCAATTGTGTGATGAATTTACATGCTGCATTGTTATTTACGTGCTTATTTTATGGGTTATCATATGTGCAGTTATAACTGTGTTTATTTTTATGGGTATTTCCTATATATGATGCATGTATATGTTTACTATTATTTCAATGTGAATCTGTGTGATTACAACTATATGTGTATGTTTACGTTTTATATATAATGTTTCCGCAAGAGTTCTTTGTGTGTATATTTTAATTGCATGTAGTTCGAAAAATTTATGTGGCATAACTCAATTGGTTGATGGGTATGTTACAGTATGTTTTGGAAAGAGAACAGTACGAGTTCTCTAGCGTAGCGTGGCCCGACATGGATGGTCGGGGATGTTACAGGCATATTCAGAGTTTGATGGAATATTGTGTAGTTCTCGAAAATACCTTTCCAAAGGGATATCACGCGCCTAAAACGGAGGTCATATGAAAAATGTATGACCCTGGGAATTTGAGGTACCAACTTACCCATCGAGGGCCACATAACTTTTGACGTTTCATCTCCTAGGATTAGGTTTTTGGATGTCTAGGGTTTTGAAATTCACGAGTAATGTTAAAAAGACCTCTGGAGCCTCATTGTAATCATTATTCTCAGACAAATGCATGTAGCAACCACATCTCTTCTCAAATATAGCTACCACCATTCGAGCAAGTTGTTTTCAGTTCTGCAATTTTACAGTTTCAACCTATTTTATTTATTCAATAGAAGTTACTGTTCACTGGATATCTATTGTTGTTCTCTGTATCTCTGTGTTATTGTATTCAATCTGTTATTTCAAATTCCAATAGGAGAAACAATGATATAAGTTCAAAGGAATCACAACAGGCTCACCTAAAATCATGATCTCCCACCGAATGGAAAATCTACTAAAAAAATGTCATTCTAGCATTATTTCCCAGTTCGATTCCATTCAAATCGTTAAGACACCCTCTGTGCACGTTGACCTCCAATCTATACTCTCCCAACACCAAACTATTTTTAACACTCCACATGGACTTTCCCTTTCCCGTGGCATCTATGATCACTCCATTCCTCTAGTACCAGGCAATATTCCTCGCAATGTTTTCCCTTATCGTTATCCATTTTCCCATGAAAATGAAATTAAAAAAATTGTTCAAAAATTGCTTGAAGCGAGTGTTATATGTCCTAGTACTAGTCCCTATTATTCTCTGGTAGTCATGCTACTCAAGAAAGAAGGCACTTGGCACATGTGTCCTAATTTTCTTGCTCTCAAAAAAATCAAAATCAAAGACAAACTGCCCATTCCTATCATTGATGATCTTTTGGATGAATTGAGTGGTGTTCAATACTTTACCAAACTTTATATTCATTCTATATACCACCGGATATGTATGAAAGAGGAAGAAATTCCCAAGAAAAAACTTTAGAACTCATGATGGTCACTATGAGTTCTTGGTCGTGCCCGTTGGCCTATGTAATGCCCCCTCCACTTTTCAAAGTTTCGTGAATCATGTTCTTATTCCTTTTCTCTGTCATTTTGTCTTAGTTTTCTTTAATGATATTCTCATCGATAGTAAAACTTGGAAAGCCCATCTCACCCATGTGGATCAAGTTCTCCATCTACTGTCTAAGCACCACATGTTTCTCAAATAGTCTAAATGTGATTTTGGAGCCTCTGAAATTAAGTACCTGGGTCATATTGTCGACAAGAATGGTGTATAGGTGCACCCTAAGAAAATTGAAGCTATGAAGAATTGGACTCGCCCTAAAAATATTGAAATCTTGTGTGGATTCCTCAGTTTAACGGGCTATTATCACAAGTTTGTTTATAATTATGGAACATTTTTAGCTCCTCTTAGTGCTCTCCTTAAAAAGAATGCTTTTAGTTGGAATCTAGCAGCTTATCACTCCTTCCAAGCCTTGAAAAAGGTTATGTGTATGACTCATGTCCTGACACTCCCAAAATTCACCAAGAATTTTGTCCTAGAATGTGATTCTTCAGGGAGAGGAATTGGGGCAATCCTCATGCAAGAGGGCCAACCTTTGTCTTTCACTAACAAACAACTTTCGGATTGACATTTGGGCCAATCAACCTATGAAAAGGAAATGTTGGCTATACTTCATGCAATGGATATCTGGCTTCCTTATCTATTGGGGAAACACTTCCAAATTAAAATTGATTAGCGTAGCCTCAATTATTTTCTGGAACAAATAATTCCATCCTTCGAGCAACAAAAATGGGTGACCAAGCAATTTGGATATGATTATGAGATCATCTACATGAAGGGAAAATAAAATGTAGTTGTTGATGATCTTTCACAGAAATATGAAGAAGAAGGTTTCTCTTTTCCCTTTCATTCATTGTAGAAGACTGGCTTCAAGATGTTTGTGAGGAATGGTTGCAAGAGCCCAAACTCTCTAGCCTGATCCAAAAATTGCAACATGATTCACAAGATTCTCTAGGGTACACTTGGCACAATTAAGATCTTTGCTATAAAGGTCGTCTATACTTAAGCATCCTTTTGAACCTTAAATCCAAGGTGCTCTCTGAGTTTCATGCTTCACCCACAACTAGTCATTCATGCTTTACCAAAACCCATGAATAGGTACAATGTTATTTTTCTGGGAAGGTATGAAACATGACATATGCACCTTTATAGCTGAATGTGATACATGTTAATGTCATAAGGGAGAAACCGTCAAATATTTGGTCACACTCCAACCAACCCCAATTCCACCTACTATTTGGATGGATATTTATATGGATTTCATAGTTCACTTACCTAAATCGGGCTATAAGTCAGTTATCATGGTTGTAGTTGATCGTCTTTCCAAATATGTTCATTTATGTTCTCTTCAACACTCGTTCATTACATCCACAATGGCTCAAATGTTTATGGATAATATATTCAAACTCCATGGCATGCCTCATTATATTGTCTCCGACCGAGATCCAACTTTCACTAGGGATTTTTGTCAATAATTGTCATGCTCCAGAGAACCTAATCGCACCTCAGCACTGCCTATCATCCCTAGATTGATGGATAGAGTGAAGCTGTCAACAAGTGTTTGGAAACATATTTGTGGTGCTTTGCATCCGAAAGGAAAAATCTGTGGGCTCATTGGTTACCCCTAGCTGAATGGTGGTACAACACATATTACCATACTTCCACTCACATGACTCCCTTTGAAGTAGTCTATGGGGAAAATCCATTGTCGATTCTCTCATACATGTTAGGGGTCTCCAAGGTCCAGGAGGTTGAAAACAATATTACAGTCGGCGTGGCCATTCTTCGTACCCTCAAAGAAAACTTGGTCTTGGATCATAATTGCATGACGCAAGAAACAAACCAGGGTCGTTTCGAGCATCAATTTGATGAAGGGGACCAGTTGTTTCTTCATCTGCAACCTTATAAGCATAGTTCACTCAAATAAGAACACTTCCTGAAGCTCACCCCCAAATTTTATGGTCCATATACAATTCTCAAGTGAGTGGGGTTTGCGGCTTACAAGTTAGTCATGCCCATTCACTCTAAACTCCATCTTGTTTTTCATGTCTCATGCTTAAAGAAAGTGATTGGAACTAAGTGTCAAACTCAAACCAGTTTTCTTGAGCTGGATGAAGATGGTTATGTTTGGTTGTAGCCACAAGCAGTCTTGGACTAGTGTGAGCGTCGTCTCCGTCAACGCATCATCAAAGAAGTTTTAGTTCAATGAAAGGATACACCACCAGAAGATGCCACTTGGGAATCAACTACCATTCTGCACCAATTTCCTCATTTCAAGCCTTAAGGACAATGCTTCTTCTCAAGGGGGAGGAAATGTTAGGGACCTAACCTCCCTAACCCCTCACGTAGGTAAAATAATATATTCTCCATGTAATAAAGGCCGACATTAGTAAATAAGGCCTATATAATAATGTGAATAAGTCTAATGTAAGAAGACTTAATAGAAGCTTCCACTTCTAGAAAGATCTTCCTCTAGAATGTTCTTTAGAAGATAGAATTAGTATAAATAGGAGTAGAATGCATGATAAAGTCTTGTCTTGGTAATTGTTGTAATAGAGATCTTCTTTGATAGAGTTTGCCCCCTCGAAGAGGCAAGCGAACTTGGCTTTCTATCAATAAAGTTATCATTGTTGGTGTTGTTATTCTCTATATTTTATTGTTTTGCTGGCATTCATTGCAATATTTCAATTCGAGATTTATAACATTCTAATGCATTTAAGGAATTTAACATCACAAACCCATATAGAAAAGGATGGAAACGTAGTTAAAATATAAGGTTCAAAGTCAAGGATTCTTACATAGAGATTTTAATGTGGAATAGTAGGGCATGAACCTAGAGGAAGATATTTCAAAGTTGTAGAAACCATTTTAAGACACTAAATATGGCATATCTAAGCGTCATCACCCCATTTAATATTCACTAATTAATATCACATGCATATACACCCACATGACACATTCCACATAGGAGGAGGGGAAGGTTAAGAAAACATACATATTCAACCCACATTGAATCAATCATTATGTTAATAGGAGAGACACTACCTCTATGTGCACCTTTGTTTATAGCATGTTGGGACTTATGTGAGTTGAAGAAGGGATGTAAAAGAAGAATAGAAGTTGAGAAGATATTCAAGATTTATGACATACTTAACTTTTCTAACCACATCTTGTAAAATTCTTTTGAATCTTGGCTAACTTGCTTTCTCATAGTATTCTCAATAAACTTGTCATGTCACTATTAGTGTCTACGACAACAATAAATGCATAAAATATAAAGCTTTCATTCTGTGATGAACATTCTTGAAAATAGGAGCAATGTAGCCACCATTTATAATGTTGTAAAATACTCTTATGTACATAGTTGACTTATTTAGAAGAACCCGAATAAAACAACATAGCTATTGGGGGAAACTAAATAGGAGGCATAGACCATATAAAAAATAACTGTAGGGAACATTAGCAAAATTTTGCATAAAAAAGGTATCATAATGTTTCTTTTAAAGGGGTGGTGACTCTAGTATGAAATGACATAGCGATCTATAATATTAGACATTAGCGAGGATCAACCAAATCTTCCTTTCACTGGAAAAAACACCTTTCTTCATGCTGTGAATCATGTTGCTTATAATGAACAAAGAAAATGCCAAAAGTACGAGTCAAACCTTGCAAGTTGGATTCAGAACGATACGAGAAGTGGTTAATTGGGTCTTCTCTTTTAAGAGATCCTCTCCCATGCATTGTGGAATTTCACACAGCATGACAGTCGATTAGAATTGAAATTTTATGTCATTTTTGGAAGACAAGAAATAAAAGTCTGTTACGCAAGGCACAACACAACACATATTTTATTTGGCATGACGATTCTTTAATATGTGTCCATATGTATCTACAAAGACACATGTAGATGAAGAAGGTTGAGATGAAAGTGGCATATCTATGTGAATTTCTAGACTATTGAACCAGTGCATTGTGTACTATGAGTAGAGTGCTTCCTAAAAGACACTTTGTTACTCATTCTATACACTCTAGAGCTTCCAACGATTATCATCATCAACACAAGATGAGTCAAACAATAAGAAAGTGTTAAGAAAGACAAAGGAGTTGATCCCCTATCTGGATTAGAGAGAGGTATTCCCATTTTGACAAATTCTTGAGTGTTCCTCTAACCATATTTGAACCAAAGTGTTCTAAAGAACCAATATATGGAAATGACGTATAGGAATCTAGTGTGATTGAATCTTAAATTGGCAAGTAATGGATGGGCTCTCCTCTTGAAAACAAAGACCCTCCCAACCAATTGGATTTAATTCTTATAATTTTCCCAATTATTCTCACTATTTATGTGTATTGCTTTCTACATAAGCACAATGCATTCTTAAAATTCTTTATTATTAATGTCCATCTAGACAACTTTTAATAGGCTAAGTTTATTCTACTTTGTTGTTTGAGCTCATGCATTGTTTGAGCTCATGTGACTCTAACAAATAATTGTTACAGTCTTGATGGTCGATCTACATGATCAAGCCCGGGCAGGTGATTAATTCCCTCTTTGATCTAGATGAGTTCAAGATGTAGAATGTGTTCGCTAACATGCTTTCAGTAGTGTATCTCCATCACCCATATGCTCCCTACACTTTCGCCTTGGGCTTCCTTAAAAAATAAACCTGTTTATGTGATTCAAATCCATAATTAGACAGCGTGTGTTTGACTTTCAAAGACAGACTTTCGAAGATTTTCTGATATCATTATAGTTCATGACAAAATGAACCGGCCTATTAGCTCAGTTGGTTAGAGCGTCGTGCTAATAACGCGAAGGTCGCAGGTTCGAAACCTGCATAGGCCATTTTCCCATATTGTTGGAATAACTAAAATTCTGCTGTGCTGTGGAACAGGTTAGAATGAAACCCTAGCTATGCTGTGGAGCAGGCTTTTACCCAAACAACAGAATCCCAATTCCTGTTTATGGTTCTCACAAAACATCTACCATCTCCTTTCTCCTGTTTATGGCTCCCACAAAGTCCGAAGCTTACATATTGAATCAACAGAAGAACAACTTCACATAAGCTTCGGACTGTATTCTTGTAAGAATCATTCAATAGAAGAACTGTTTTGAGCAAGTTTTATGAGGCATAAATAAAAGCACATCCTTTCGTTTATGGACATCTGAGTACCAACAGCTAGCGGCACAAGGCCTTTCTTCTCGCAGCAGTGATAAACAAGGGAGGGCTTACCTGATGCATACCTCAGGTCCTCTTTCTTACTCCGACTGATTGGCTTGACTTCTTTTAAGTGTTGATACAAGCTGAGTCTGAGCACTTTCCTTGTCGCTGCCCTTTTGCGATCTACCATAAGAAGGATGGAGTGGGAGTGTGCTTCCCTCTTCCTTCATCGTCTCTTTCTTCTAATGAGCAAGCCAATTCTGTGATGTCTTTTCCCTTCACAAAGCTGATCTTGGTGTTTGTGGTCTTTTTCTCTTTACCATAAAAACCTAGGCCATCGTGCTTGACCCTCTATTGAGGCTACAATGGGGTTTAGGGTGTCTTGTCTTCTCTTGCCCATCCCTTCTCCATCATAGCCCATCTGCCTTAACAACTTCGAACAAATGCCTCTTGTAGGATTTTCAAAATTGCCAAAAGTTCTTAAGAAATGTCCAAGGAAGGTAAACTTACAAGAATTATCTTGGTTATGGTGTTGGCCTAGGCGGTGACAATGGAAGGTGGTTTTGTTTCCTTGGTCTCTTTAACAGTTACCTACAGCGTTGCTAATGATTCTTCCTTCTGTACGAACTCTAGTTGCAGTTGAACCATCATCTGAGTGAAGTTATCCTCCTGCTAGCAATCCATCTAGATTACCTTCTCTCCCAATTGCACAAGCTAAACTCTGCTCTTGTCTCGACCTGCCATCATAGTTTTGAGGGAGTCTTGACGTTTATCAATTTATCGATTCTTGAGCAATGGAAACAATATTGTTGATTTCTCAAGGTTCTTCTCCATGTCTTCCATCCTTCAATCATATATCTAGACATTCTCATTCAAGTGTCTGTTTTCTTCTTTAAGTTGCACATTGATGGCCCGTGGGTCGTCCAACCTTCCTCTTTTTGCTTTATCCATAATGAGTCTTCTTTCTCTTCAAAGTCCTAGCAGTTGCGTCACAGTCAAAGATTCCACTGCTCTGATACCATATGATCTATAGATGAGGGCTTTATAGTGCATTCACTTTATCAACACACATCCTCTACAAAAATTAAAATCTAACCACTATTCTCAATATTGTATAGAGACCTATGTCCTTGATGTAGCCTGCACACAATAAGTGGCTAGCAATGTCAATAATATACAGAACTCTAAGTGGGTTTCTCTGTTGTTTATGTTTCTCTGTGTCAAAGCTTGAGTCTTTTCATGTTTGCAATGCTCTGTTCTCAAGAACCTATTGAATGATAGACCCCAACTGTACATGTGCAAAATCTCTCTAGTCACTGTTCTCCAACAAACATGAAAGGGTGGTCCTGTTGTCAGCTTGGTAATGCCAAAGCTAATTCCCACAGTTGTGAAACAAGTGCACCCGAGCAAGGCAAGGACAAACAAACCT
>ML779089.1:669492-679752 GCA_009831015.1 Picea engelmannii | reverse complement strand
GCTTCAACTCGTTCCCTTTTTCTTGTGCCAGATACATTCTCAGTCAGCGAATTGAAAGGAATCCTCCTCCTATTTCTTGTACCAGCTGGAACGGTTTTCTACAAGTGACCACCTTCACTATAACCATTCGATTTCTTTAACAAAAGACAAAATCAAATTCTTCATACAAAGACCATTCATTTGTTGTCAATGGCAGAATCTTTTCTCACTCACCATCCAATGAACTTCAATATACGCCCAACAAACACTTGTACGATCTCCAAGAATGCAAGGCAGTCTACCAGAGCAGTTATAGCCTGTGTAGGGTCTACGTACGGACCATAGGGACCCCGACGAGCAAGGTGCAAACAGCCTTAGGGCTTATGGAATTTGCTAAGGATGAACTGTAGTCATCGATCTCAGAATGGACGGTCTGGTTTGGTTCATTGTTGTATTCCATTAATTTTATGTATGAAAAGGAATTGCTGTGTGCATTTACAACTGCGTGACAGTGAATAAGTGAGCCCACTGTCCCAACCCACACATGGAAGTTAGGTATTCAAATTAGGGACAAATCGATCTCAAAAAATTGCTTACTACTTATCCTTATCAATAGAGAACCACAACCAAATCTTTTCACACTGAGATTCATTGACTTAACCACAAAAGACACTAACAATGTTTTACAGTGATAGATGTATAATGAATAGAGAATTGAATATGGCTTTGAACTATGCACTCACACAATTATGGACAAAATAGTTAATCACAATGAATATAGAGATTTTACTTTAGAAATCCAAATGGGAAAACCTACTTCTTATAGTTGTTCAGTAATCATTTTGGTAATCTTTGGTTACAGTGTAATTCATGCCTCTTGTGCATCCTCCTCTCTTGGCCATAAAAAGCCAGAAGCCCTTTGTGAAACTATTTACAAAAAGATTTAGGAGAGTTGGGACAATATGAAAGTGAAGAGACTTTTCATTTTTCATTCCTCTTTCTCGTTTATTTTATTCTTTTGTTTTATTTAAATCTTTGTTTTTCCTATCTTTTGTATCATTTAATTTTTAATATTTGCATTGTTCTTTATGTTTTATCTAATTTTCATTAATTGCCAAATTACACTTAAGTATTGAGTCTTACAACAATTCATTTGTTCAAATCCATTTTAGATCAGTTGGGACTCAAGATCAGAGGCATACAAGTCTACAAACTTCATGATCTTTGTGATTTTTTTAAAGATTATTTTGAGGGGGCTTGTAGGTTGTTAAAGAGCAACATGCTCGTAGGTTGCATGAAGGAAACTCATGAGCATAAATCGAAAGGCTCTCAAAGGAGTTGTCAATCATGAAGAAAATGCATATAAATGTTGTCAATCATGAAGAAAATGCATATAAATGGCTTAGCTTAGTTGTATGTGGTCAATAATGACTAAATATGGATATAACTCATATTCTATCGGTTAAGTGAGGAGGCTCTAAATAGAGTCTACTTCATCAACATATCAATATAATATTTATTTATTATATTATCCAGGAACAATAGCACCTAGTAAGGTGATGTTAATATCATAACTTAATATATGTTATCATTAATTATGGTTTTTCTTTTTTTAGAAATTTCACCTACAAACTAGTTTTACTCATGTAGGAATTTTGTCAAACACTTAGCCAAACTCTGATTTCCATCTCCAATAAAATTTCAACAGTAATGCATTTTAAACCCAAAACACTCAACTGCATTTTATGAGTAGAAATACAAATGACTAAGAAATTTGCAGCGGAAATAAATGAATAGTAGACAAATATCAACCACGCATTTGACACAAAGATATTGGGGAAATGCCCCTGGAAAAAACCTCAAAGGGAAAACCAATAGAGAGAGAGGGAGATTTTATTATTTCTTGAGCTCACAAAAAATGATCTTTTACAACAATTTATTCCAACAACAGAAACACAAACCTATCTCGATAATTGTGCCAAACAACACTTCGAAAATTGTGCCCAAACTGCTCCTCGAATTCTATGCCCAGAATTTCGTAATGTGTATGACTGCTACAACAATAAATGTTGTTCGAAACTACCTCGAAAACTGTGCATGGTTTCCTATAGATATCGTATGGAACTGTACAGATTTTGACTGTATTAAATGCCTAAAACATTGTGCAAGAATCTTCCTCAATTTTTGTGCCCGATTTTCTATTGTACGTCCCAACAATACACTGTTGTATGATCATTCTAATCCGTACTGTATGAATTGCATTTAATGTTGGAAATATTTTCTTGTTTTGCGTGCCCTTCCTCTCCTTGGAAAGTGCATCCCTTCTACTGCAATATCTCTCACCTCTTTAGCGCTCTCTCTCTCTTGATCTCTTCTTGGAAAATTATGTGCCTCTTCACTCTCTCTTTCTCCTTTTATCCTCATTAACGATAAAATCCCTAACCCTCGATCTCAATGGCCAATATTAAATCTTGTGATCTCAAGATCAATGGTCGTGACTTAATTTCACATTGAGTTCACTTAAATCACTTAAGTGACCCAAAGTTTATAAAGTCACTTTTAGTCATTAAATTAAAAAAATACACTTACCAACTTTATAAAATCACTTTATAAAGTAAAGTGTCTGGAGAGTGAAATTTGCTTGTTCACTTCTGCGTGCTAGGCACCGCCAATGTAGAAGTACCTCCAAGCTACAAAAACTAACACTCCCTCTTAGTGAGGGAGGTACTTATGGAACCCCCACCTAGATCTGTCTCCAAACCCATCATCCCATTTGATATTGTAGTTGCTCTGTTTGAACTCGAAGCCTTTGCTCCCTCTGAAATGGAAGCCCCTGCTGCTACATGTGTTGGACTCTGATATGGAGACCTTCCCATCCAATACATGCCCCTAAAATTCTCCTCACTCTCTTGAGCATCCAACTGTGTCATCTCATACCAGCTAAGTCTCCTGATAGTACTGGATGAAGCCTCACAACTGTCTTCCACTAATACTGACATTGACTCTGAATTCAAGAAACCACTGAATCTAATCATAATTTGTCCCATCAACTTATATATCATCTCATACGTGACACCAAGCACTAATGTTGTGTTCAGAGTATATCCTTCTAGATATAGGAACACCTGCTCACGAAAGAACATAACTCCACATCCCTCATCCTCCAAAGCTAACACTAAGAGCAAATTTACTAGCAGCTATGGAACAAACAACACCTCTGTCACCTCCATAAATTCTCCTGAATCTAGATGGAATCTCACACATCCAACCCCCTTTAGTGCATGTATGGTGCTAGCCCCGCAACCCACATAGAAATCAAAGTCTATCTTTGAAAAAACTAAGGAACATTGACCTCATTCTTGTCATATGCCGAGATGCACCATTGTCCACAAACCATGCTGCAATTCCCTTGCACACTAGACAACCATTGTCTGAAAGACAAGTCATCAGAGAAAATTCCTTCTTGAACTTATCAACAAAAGCAACTGATGTTGATACCTATGCATCCTTCTTTCCCTTCTTGTTTGGACATTCACTAGCATAGTGTCCAGTCTTATGACATGCAAATAATTTCACTTTGCTCATGTCCTTCTTCTTCCCTTTTCTCTTTCCCACAAGAGAAACATTTTACTCATATGCACCACCCTCTACCTTCTCCTGATCTCTAATATGATATCCCTCCCAGATCTCTTCATGAGTAAATTCATTCCACAACAAATCCCAAGAGGGAAAGTTCTCTCTTCCCACCACACACTTCATGAACACATCCCACTCTTTGGTGAATCCCTTCAAGGCTACACGCACCAACTATGAGTCTAGAACAATATCACCAACAACACCCAACTCATCTTTCACCTGCATGATCCAGGTGAGATAGGAGGTCACACTCTCTTCCTTATCCATCCTAGTGTTATGGAGCTTGTCCCTCAAGGCCATCTTCTTGCTCTTGTTCTTGTACAAGTTTATCAATGCATCCCACATCTCCTTGGTTTTCTTTTTCTCAACCAAATGTGGGATCATGTGGTCTTTTACCCCATCTCGGAGTATCCCGTGTGTCCTTGTTTCCTTCACCTCATGGAGGTCTAGGGAAATGGGATCTAACAAAGGCATTTTCACTGTGGTACTCACAAAATTCCATAGCTTGTTCTCCCTGAGAAAAACTGTAATCCTCACCTTCCACTGTAGGTAGTTGGAGATCCCCTCCAACCTATCCTCATACCTGATACTGGAATCCATCTTTATCCAACTAACCAAGAATCATTTTCCCTTCTTTATTCATAGCAAGAACCCCTCAAAGTCACAACAATCCAAGTGCCAAAATCTTGTTCATTGAACCTCAGAGCCCAAGCTCAAATACCATGTAGAAATTTCACCTACAAACTAGTGTTATCCTTGTAGGAATTTTGTCAAACACTTAGCCAAACTCTGATTTATGTCTCCAATAAAACTTCAACAGTAATGCATTTTAAACCCAAAACATTGAACTGTATTTTATGAGCATAAATACAAATGACTAAGAACTCTGCAGCAAAAAAAATGAATAGTAGAAAAATATCAACCACACATTTGACACAAAGATTTTTGGGCAATGCCCCAGGAAAAAAACCTCAAAGGGAAAACCAATAGAGAGAGGGAGATTTTGTTATTTCTTGAGCTCAAAGAAAATTATATTTTACAACAATTTATTCCAACAACAGAAAAACAAACTTATCTCGATAATCGTGCCAAGCAACAATTCGAAAACTGTGCCCTAACTGCTCCTGGAATTTTGTGCCCAGAATTTTGTACTGCGTACGACCACTACAACAATAAATGTTGTACAAAACTACCTCGAAAAATTTGCACAGTTTCCAATATATATCGTACATAACAGTATAGATTTTGACTGTATTAAATGCCTCAAAAAAATCGTGCCAAAATTTGCCTCAATTTTTGTGCCTAATTTTTTGTTGTACGACCCAACAATACGTTGTTGTACGATCACTCTAATCTGTACTGTACGGATTGCATTTAATGTTGGAAATATTTTCTTGGTTTGTGTGCCCTTCCTCCCCTTGGAAAGTGCACCCCTTCTACTGCAATATCTCTCACCTCTTCAACTCTCTCTCTTGCTCTCTTCTTGGAAAATTATGTGCCTCTTCACTCTCCCTTTCTCCTTTTATTCTCATTAATTACTAAAACCCCTAACCCTAGATCTCAATGGCCAAGATTAAATCTTGTTATCTAAAGATCAACGATTGTGACTTAATTTCACATTGAGTTAACTTAAATCACTAAAGTGACCCAAACTCTATAAAGTCACTTTTAGTCATTAAATTAAAAAGCACACTTACCAACTTTCTAAAATCACTTTATAAAGTAAAGTGTATAGAGAATGCAATTTGCTTGGTCAATTATGCTAGACACTCCCGATATAGAAGTACCTCCGAGCTAAAAAACCTAACATTTCTCTTATTGCATATTTTTAAATGATTATAATCATGAACCAAATGAGAATGAAATGAAGTGCACTATTATGATCATAATAGTAATGGAAGTTTACCAATCCATGTCTTTGATGATTAATTTTTAACTTAGATTGAAATTATTCTTTAATTAATTGAATAATTATTATATTCTCCTAAAGTGAAAGTGATGATGAAAAGAATGGTTGAAAATAGTCCGAGGATATTGACATATTTTTAACCTATATGCACTTTATTACATTAGAATTCTTATTTTATTCAACTTAAGAATGATTTTATATTATGTTCTTATAGGATGATGAAGGAACCAACAACAATTTGATTGAATTCAATTATCAATTCATCTTATTATATGTGTATAGATATGCTTTCATACCAGGTATACAAATTCATTTCATTATATGTATAGATATGTTTTCATGCCATGTATACAAAGTTGGCATTTTCGTGGTGTAGGGAACCATTTGTCTTGTTATAGGAAAAAAATTCACATGGTTATTTTCTTATTTAATTTAAAATTTTGTAATTATGTTTATATATACATGACTTTTTACTTTCAAGGAGTGAAATTAATTGAAATACTAGTGCATAAAATATAAGCAATTTAGTCAATATTTGAAAATTTTCAAAATAGTAATTACCAAATATAATAATTATAATAATATTAATTAATTAATTACATTAATAATTGATGGAATAAATAATAATACTAACAATAATAATTATAAATAATAACAACTAGTTATTAATTATTAATAATTGAATTAAGATAATTAAATAATTGTAATTATCAATTCACATAAAATCAACACAACAAACTTGAAACCACATGGTGTGTCAACATTTGTGATGCAACTAATGATGCATACCAACAAAATTATGCCATAATGATGCCATGTTGATGCATGATCGAATCAACTTATATAGAGCATTGATATAAATGACGCCAACCTGAATCAACATGATGCAAAATCGATGAAAATTAACATAAGTGATGCTAATACTAGATGCAAATTATTAGGAGAGTCAAAATGTATGATGCCACATTTTAATCTTATTGGCACAAATCAAAATTTGTGTATATATTTTTGACTCAAACTCGATGCAATATATCTATAGCCTCGATATATTATATGTTGATTCATAGTGAAATGATGCAATGTATATGCAAGTGTGACACAAATTTAACTATACGACACTCAACTCGATACATATGCAACACGAATGCTAGTTCACATCTATATATTCGATGCAAATTTAAAGCACCATGATGAATATATGGCACAATGCTCAATGCCTGCAAAGGTGTTGGGAATTGCATCCTCAAAACATTGAAAAGTTTTGAAAACAATTGCATTTCCATGCAACACCAATGGCAATGTTATGGCATTGTTGTGTAGTAGTGTGGTAACCTTTATGAAATTCCAAAACAAATATGATCAAACACTAGTCTAACCTTCCAAATTATATGTCTTTTTTAAAAACTAGGTACAAGTACATGAGGACTATAGAAAATAAATATCTTCTCTACCTATACTATCAGAGGGCATTTATTGCAAAGGAAATTTTTATGGAGACCCAAAAGTTATTTAAGGAGAAGCCACCAAGTCATAAAGAATAAGTTCCCACATTGGGAAAATCACACAATCTAACTTAGGAGGACATACAATGTCAGAAACAATATATGGAATATTGTTCTCTTGAACTTTAAGCCAAGGTTGATGACTTCCTCTCCAATGAAGAAAGTTAAGACTCGAATTCCAATTTAAATCTGATTGGGAATATGAAAGTAAGTATCATCATGGCACTGATAGTGAGATTCATGAATAAATACCTAAAGATTTTTTCCATGCAATTTCAAAGAAATTCATGTCCAATCAAATTTATACAATCCCTAAGTTCAATCTCACCCATGATGAAGACTCTATGAAGGTGTTGTTCCCTCCACAACAACATACCTATGAAAATTTAAGCAAGGAATTTTTCACTACTAACTTGACTAGGTATTCATACATAAAACTATTGTTCTATATGCAATCTCTGAAAATAATCTAAGGTGTTTTGATAGGCAAAAATATCTTCAGTTTTCATTACTTATTTGCTCCTTCTCCATCCACTAATAGAACCTTAAGCTCCTTTCAGAAATCTCCTCTATGATTGTGTGCATGTTCTCCAACCATATGATCATTTTCCAAGATCTATTGGGTCTCCTGCGTCGAACTTCACCCTATCCTATATTTCCCTTCCGACGCCTTCCAACGAGTCTGTCTTGAAAATATCATTAGGAGGTCGTATCAGAAGGCATTGCATATAGTGAGCATGTAATATACCAGATATAAAAAGTATAAAGAATAGAAATAAAATGCTAGAAATGGATAAATAACAACAATATAACCAGAACAATCACCACAATAGCATTGAAATGATATAAGAATAACAACAAAAATAACACTTTGATTCTGAAAGCAATGTTCACGGGTCTCTTCAAGGGGGCAACCTCTAGTTGAGCAGAGCTCTATTACAATAATATCCAAGCTAGGGTTCTCATACCCTCGACTCCTATTTATACTAAATATGTCTATCAAAAGAAGAATCTAGAGGAAGATCCTTCTAGAAGCGAAAGCTTCTATTAGGTCTTCTTACATTCGACTTATTCTATTTTATTGCAAGGCCTTATTAATATTGACCTTTATTACTTCTAAATATATTGTTCTACCTATGTGCGGGTTAGGACCCTAACATGTCCTCCCCCTTAAAAACAACCTTTTCCTCAAGGCTTGAGATGCAGAAATTGTTGCAGAATGGTAGTTGGTTCCCAAGTGGCATCTGCTGGAGTTGTATCTTTCCACTGGACTAACACTTCCTTGATGGTTATCTGATGCAGGCGACGCTCACGTTGGTCTAAAAATTCTTGTGGATGTAGCCAAATGGATCCTTCTTTGGCTAACTCGGGAAGGTTGGTTTGAATTTGGCACTTAGTTCCAATCACCTTCTTTAAGCATGAAACATGAAAAACAAGATGTAGCTTCGAATGACTGGGCAAAGATAATTGATAGGCCACCTGTCCCACCCGCTTGAGAACGGTATAAGGACCATAAAATTTGGGTGCTAGCTTCTGACAATGCTCGGCCTTGAGGGAATTTTTCTTGTAAGGTTGCAGTCGAAGAAACACCTGATCCCCTTCTATAAATTGACATTCAGAGAGACCTTGATCTGCTTGTTGCTTCATGCAATTCAGTTCCATGACCAAATTCTCTTTGAGGGTACAAAGAATAGCCTCTCGAACTGTAAGTGTTTGGTCAACCGCTTGGACCTTCGAGACACCCGGTAGGTATGAGAGAACTGAAGGTGGCTTCTATCCATATACTGCTTCAAAAGGAGTCATGTGTGTAGTTGTATGGTATGAAGTGTTGTACCACCATTTAGCTAGGGGTAACCATTGAGCCCACTGAATTTTCTTTTCCGAGGAAAAACACCTCAGATATGTTTCCAAACACTTGTTGACAACTTCCATTTGACCATCAGTCTGGGGATGATAAGTTGTGATGAGATGCAATTGGGTGCCTTGTAGCTTGAACAGTTCTTGCCAAAAATTGCTTGTGAAATTTGGGTTGCGATCAGAAACAATAGAGTGTGGCATTCCATGAAGATCGAAGACCCGATCCATGAAAATTTGAGCCACTGTGGATACTGTAAACGGGTGTTGAAGAGTGCATAAAAGAGCATACTTGGAAAGACGATCAACAACCACCATGATGATTGATTTATTTCCCGATTTGGGTAATCCTGTAATAAAATCCATAGAGATATCCCTCCAAATAGCAGGTGGAATCGGAAGTGGTTGTAGTGTGCTCGAATATTTGACTGTTTCTCCCTTGTTGAATTGGCACACATAACATTCAATGACAAAATTATGAATGTCCTATTTCATACCATTCCAGAAAAAAGAACGTTTGACCCTGTCATAGGTTTTGGTGAACCTTGAGTGCCCCACTGTGGGTGTAGCATGAAGCTTAGAAAGTACCGTGGATTTAAGCTTTGATTGTTTACTTAAATACAAACGACCTTTGTATCGAAGCTCATCATGGAGCCAAGAGTACCCTGGGGGAGCTGGAGCATTGGACTGCAATTGTTGGATCAAATGCGAACTTTTGGGATCTTGTAGCCATTCCTGGTGAACGACTTGGAGTCAATATGGTACAATGAAGGAAAGAGAAAAGAGGGATCCTTCGTCTTCATATTTTCGGGAAATTGCATCCGCAACCACATGGTCTTTGCCTTTCTTGTAAATGATCTCATAATCATATCCAAAGATCTTAGTCACCCATTTTTGTTGCTTTGGGGAGGAAATGCATTGTTCCAAAAAATACTTGAGGCTTTGATGGTCTATCTTAATTTGGAAGCGTTGCCCCAATAGATAAGGGTGCCACAGATCAACGACATGCATAATAGACAACATTTCCTTTTCATAGATTGATTTGCCCAGATTTATTTCAGATAGTTTCTTGCTGGTAAAGGCCAAAGGCCGACCCTCTTGCATAAGGACAACACCAAATCCTTTCCCTGAAGCATCACATTCCAAGGCAAAGGTCTTTGTGAAATCAGGAAGGGCTAGGACTGGAGTGGTGCACATGGCCATCTTCAAGGTTTGAAAAGCTTGAGTGTTAAGAACCAAATATCAATATAGCATAGAAAAACCTCAGAAAAAGTACTCAACGCCCTGAAAAAGAGATAATTTCAGATAATAAGCCTCTTCGAGGGGGAAACCTCCTTTTACCCCACTTAAATGTTCAAGTACAAGATGATTCAAAATGAA
>ML779089.1:644816-659859 GCA_009831015.1 Picea engelmannii | reverse complement strand
TGAGCAGAGCTCTATTACAATAATATCCAAGCTAGGGTTCTCATACCCTCGACTCCTATTTATACTAAATATGTCTATCAAAAGAAGCATCTAGAGGAAGATCCTTCTAGAAGTGGAAGCTTCTATTATGTCTTCTTACATTCAACTTATTCTTCTTTATTGCAAGGCCTTATTAATATTGACCTTTATTACATCCGAATATATTGTTCTACCTATGTGCGGGTTAGGACCCTAACAAAGCATGTTTCCTCCCGACCACATCTTCTGACGCTTTCCTTTTGATACTCAAGATATATATGTTATCGTGGTGCCCTTACTTTATACATACAGGTTAAAAGATGATTAGCCCAAGAAACTTTCATGAACCAATTACCACAAAGCATGTAAGGGTGGGACCCTCATTGGATTATTTATTATATTTAACAAACCATAGACCCTTTTCCTACGTATCATGCCCTTTATATAACCCTCCTTCAATACATGCACACTTTTCAAAATATGCCTCTTTTATCATCGGAACTCACCATGATCTTGTACCCTTGCACCCTCCAATGAGTCCTTCCTGACGAGCCTGTCCTGATAGTATGGTCAGGAAGCAACCATCGTCGAAATGTTTTTTAAGTGTCACCTTTTTCACCTCCCGACACCTCTCTTATGATAGATCCCATTGATGATATTGTCGGAACACCTCTTTCAAGGTTACCTCTCCAACATTTCTTCCCCCTATCCGACAACTCATTTCAATGGGTAAATTAAGGATCATAAATAAAGTGTTAAACGTTAAAAGTTGTATATATGTTAATGCATGAGCATGAGTATGTCACCTTCATTCCTTTGGCACACTTTTTGAGTAAGAACCAAATATTTCTAAGGAATCGTCGTCGGAAGATATCAATACCTCCAAACACTTTGAAAGAAACCCTTCCGATGAACCCTTCTGACAACTGCACTGTCGGAAATGTTGTTTACACCCTCACCCGATCACATCTCTCTGTCAACACACTTACGATGACAAGCCAACATATCTTCCAAAATCATTAATGGAGATGTACAAATCTTACCCAATGTGAGTTGTAACATGTTAAACATTAATTACAAAGGGTTTTGGGGGAAAAGGTAAAGCATAAATACTCTATTTTAACCCTAATTTGCATATTTTTCACCTCCAATAAATTTGTAAGCAGTGTATGTGCCCATATTTTAGAAACTTACGAACTCAAAATACCCCCTGAAATCCCAGAGTTACATGTGTGTATATCGTATGATTTGAATTGTATGTTGTTGATGATTAATTATACGATATATTGACTCCAATACTATGTAACAATGACTCAAAGTAGGAAAAATGTCTCTCCCACAAACTAGGAAGGAAAAGAATCTAGTGGTCACTGTACCTGCTCATGTTAACAATCCAAACCTGATTATGATCGCATACACTAGTTTTTTCAATGGAAGAGAACACTTCCCAAGGTACAATGAAATCTAGACTGAATACTTCCCATCCGATGACAAAGAAATAAATACATACCACAATATAAGAAAGAGTGGCATTCACACTATCATGGCTCGCCCTATGTTGTTCCCATATAATGACGATGCATGATGGTGTTTTACATGCCTCAAAAAGGACACAGACACCATAGTCAATGAATCTGAAGTCCCGATTTATTATCTTAAATGTGAAAACATCAGAATCAAATATCGAACCCCCAGACCTACCATATCATTCAATGAGTCATTTCTAGAGAAGTTCAGGGTAGAAAATGAGGATTTCGAATGGTTAATGGAATATTCGTATAATAACAAGCTAAGACGTGTTAATAAAGGGGAAATATATATCCCAACTCAATACCTAAAATAACTATACCGGTTATTGAACATTATGATCCATAGGTTGTATTGTGAGGAGACCAACACACATTTTTAGATGGAATGGTTTTCGATGGCTTATATGATGGTAAAGACATGACACACATTCAATTGGGAGAACATCTTGCCATTCATCATATTCAACCGAGCTAAAGAAGCACCATGTATGAAAAAACATGGCTTTTATTTGCCGAATTATCTCATTGATGTGATTTACTCTAATATTTATTTCCCTGCTTTTGAATGGAGTTGGACCCCTATTCAACCTCCAATTCACATTTATTTCTCACAGTTGTGGGATATAAATCATAGAGAACACATTTACAACATATGTGATTATTTCTTATCCCCTTTGTACAATGTAATTTTCATGGTTTTTCCACACATAATATCACATGGGGCCATAACAACCCTAAAACAAATAGGATATTGGTATGTAAAAAAGTATTACACTTATATCAGGGTATATGGAAGTACTGGGCCACCCACCTCCTACTAAAATATGTGCCTGATAAATTGCTATTCCGAGAAATTTCTTACCAAACTGTATAACAAGGGATTACAACATACCTATTAACAAACAACAAGAAGTATTGGCCCAATTTACCACTGTACATAGAAAGGTATACTCTATCTAACAAACCCCATGCTGAGAAGGAAGACAAAGCCCTAAAAGAGATATGTTTATGCACATGGAAAATAAAAGGGAATGATACCCACAATATAGTGATTGACCATATCAAATTGATTAAGCTGGCTCACCCAATCATCCATTAAGTAAACTTCATTGAAGACCTCTTCACAAGAGATTTCTTTTTTGAATAAGTATTGGAGAGCCTACAAGATGAGTTAGTGAGAGAAAAACTTCAAAAGGAAGAATATGAGGAAAGGAACACAATGAAGAAACAATTTCAAATTCTACTAGAAAAAGAAAAAGGAAAGTTGGAAGCTAAGGAAAGGGAAGAAATGCAGAAAGCTGAAAACATAGCAAATAAATCCAGGGAAGAAAAAGAGAGATTCCAACAAAGGAAGAAAGTAGAGCTAAAGAAGAAGAACACCAAGCATGATGAGAGAAATAAAAAGGATGAAGTCTTTAAGAAAGATGATGAAGAAAATAAAAATAACACTGGAAAGGAATCCAAAGCCAAACATGATATAGAACTAAAAAGGAAGAAAAGGGAGGATG
The DNA here is from genome assembly GCA_009831015.1 of Picea engelmannii. NCBI lineage: Eukaryota > Viridiplantae > Streptophyta > Pinopsida > Pinales > Pinaceae > Picea > Picea engelmannii. Next base: position 656,804 of record ML779089.1, on the reverse strand, counting down.
AAGAGAAATAAAGACTAGTTGTTGAAGATGAAGAGAATAGAAAGAAAGAAGAGGAGGAAAAACAAAAAGAAGTGAATTAAAAAAGAAAGTAGAGGAAGAAGAAGAATAGGAAAAGAAGAAAAAAAAGGATGAGTTGAACAAAGTTGTAGCAAACCCCAATGCAAGTATAATTACTATCCCTCTTGAAGAATGCACTCTTCTAATGGCCATACCAAGAACTTTTTCTTATACATCTTAGGAACTAGAACTCGATTATGTTGTAGTGGTTGTAGGTGAGTATTATTACATCAATAAGACTAGGGATATTGAAAGGAGAACAAACAAGAGGAAAGGGGAATAATATGCCCTCAAAAAACAATCTTATGAGACAAACATCAAATGGAAGGTAGGCCCAAAACCTAAAGAAATTGCAATACATACTGCTTCATCCCTTAATGCATTTGTAGGAGAAAATGAAATGTTAGTGTATGAGTTAGGAGAGGCATTGGATATACCCAAGGCTAGGATATCTGAGATGGAAGGAGCTATGGATACCATAAAAGATATCCTAGAAGATGAATTTAGGAAAGAGGATAACACTGCAGAACAACTGCACAAAGATGGAATGTAGAAAGATTTGTAACTCTAGAAGAATAATTTAAATGCATAATTTGAAAAAAGAGCTAGTATAAATAAGAAGTTAAATAAGGAAGAATTGGAAGCTCTCAATCTTACCCACTCACAAGAAATGGAACAACTCAAGACAAAACATGCACAAGAAATGGAAAGCCTACAAGAAGAACACTTAGAAGTAAGAATATACAACGGAAAGCTGGAAGAAATAATTCTAAAATTGAAGCAAGGTAATCAGGTCCTTGAAAAGGATATAAAAGAAAACAAACAAGGGACCCTGATCCTAGAGACTAAAAGATGAAGCCATAGCTACCAATGAGGAACTCATGAATGTTTTGGTATATTGTGTTATCACATAAACTTGTTAGAGTCTTGTGAATTTGGGGTTTTTTCCTAAGTTCATAGTTTTTCTTGTCTCTCCCCCTTTTGCAGACCCAATCATAAGGTTTTTTCTTTCGCCTTATAGTTTTCTTCTTTTCCTGCCTAAGAGGAGTCGGCCCTAAGCCTTTATTCTTTCTCTAAGGCCGATCACTTCTCTCTTTTTGTCTCTGTCACTGATCCTTTTGCCTTCTTGATCCCTCAGTTAGTCATCCAAGTATTCATTTACAGAGGCCGCAACCATAAGCACAAGTGCAACACTTAAAATGGTCTGTTATGGGCCCAAATCAAGTGAGTGAGCAAGTTCGGTTTGGCAGGGAAATTCAAAGTTCAGAGATTAACGAAAAATAATAATCGTGGGAATCGGGAGTTCGAAGCATTGTTGAAGTATTTGTGAGAGATCCAAACCCCCAAGATCTGAAATCAACAAGAGCCATCTGATCCAGCAGGACACATGGCACCAAATCCAAATGCGAAGGAAGTTAGCTCAAGAAAACTAAAGTGAGAAAGGTCCCGATAGCCCGAGTCCCGAAATCCCGATGGCCCAAGGTACCGAAATGCCGATATCCATCTAGGTCGTCTGATGCAAAGAGACATGTGTCACCCGATCCGAGTGATCGCGATTTTGTGACTCGGAGGTTTGAGCATGGAGCACAACGTGAGTTCGGGAAATGTGAAATCGCGACACGCCTAAGAGTTGGGCCCATGATCATAGCCGGTGGTCATATGGATGTAGGGCCATAAAAAAAGGGAAAGTGCCTATTGAGCATCAAGCAACTGAGATTGTTCAAGGAAATGATCTTGGCCGTCAAGATCAAAGAAATTTTGACGATCGATCTAGATGGGTCATACCGCAGGATCGAACATCGAGATATTTGAAATCAAGGGGAGTGAAGAATCCCGACATGCGAGATCCCGAAATTTCATGTGGGACATGTGTAAGGTTGTGGCCCAAGGTCATGTGGAGTGATGGATTGGAGCTGTGCCAAGGGTCGAAAGTGCCCATATTGGTCTCACCAGAAGATCTATGAGGTTTTGAGGCGCTAGGATTGACTTGGAGGAGTCGTGAACGTCTCCTGGAACATTCATGGGTGTCAGGATCCATCCCGATCCCAATGAAAGTAGTTAATGTAAATGGGGGAGGTTGTTGAAACCTCATCTCACCCATAAATGGAAATCATGGAAAGATGGCCATGTAGGCAGATTGTCAGCCGAAAGTTTCCCTGTTGCCGGATTTTCCTGCAAAGCCCATACTGATTCAAGATCGTGTCTGACCAAAGAATGCAAGTACAAAATGACAGAAGAAGATGCAGACGCAAAGATTTTATTGTAGTGGCCAAGTCACACTCTTGGTAGTGGCAACTGTTCTAAGTATAAATACTCAGTTTTTATATTTTGTTAGGGTCGATGGTTAAGCTAAGCTCCTGTATTGTAAAGTTTTAATGAAGCCTCTGGTTCTCTGGTTATGTGTTGCCATTTGAGACTTCTTGTTTAATGACAGTCAACTTTCTTATCATCTCTTTTGCTTTTGATATTGAAGACTCGAGCATGGGTGATCTAGTCGAATTGTTGTGTATGTATTGTAATGTATGTGCGATTGCAATATTGTTATGACGTTTTCAGTTTCCTAAAGTTTTGGGTTCAAGAGGATCTTGTATTCAAAGATTTGCCTCCTTGGGCTGCTGGAAGACTGGATTCCTTAGAATACCTCTACATTTTCTCCTCAAGTTCTTCATCCTACTCAACCTTATTATAACTTACTGGTTGAAGTTAATCCATATCTCGTTTGCTTGTGCATACTGCCCTAGTTTTTTGAGTTAAAACGATATTCTATCAAGTCTGCCCCATTTGAACTTTTTAAATCCATTAACCATTACATATAAACTAATGGGTACTGGGCTTACCTCTGCCGCAATCCAGAGGTGACTTCTAGTGCTAACATTTTTTGGCACCGTTGCCGGGGATGAATTGAATATTTTCCCTGGGATAGAATGACAAAGATTATTGATTCTGAAGGTGCATTAGAACTCAGTACCATTGAAGATTGCGACTTGCACCTGGTGACTCCACTGTGATGACTCCATTGTTTCAGTTGTGGCTTCTAGAGGTAGACACACGAGATCTACTCCACAACTGCCTTTAGCAACACCTGAAGCTGACCCAGAGAAAATTATCAGAAGACGAAATACCCTTCAGGAAGGTACTTCTGCTGTTGAACCAAGTAAATATGATGATTTTCACTATCCTCCTATATAAACTCCAGTAGTTGTCTCTCATTTTCCCATTACATCATCTGTTGGAGCTTCTAGAAGTTTAAATTTTGGGAGTTTTACTGTTGATTTACGCTCTCCCAATTTCACTACTCCTCCTCCTATTACATTTGCTGCTTTTACAGGGAGGGAAACCTTTGTTCCCTCGAGCCCTGAGGCCTTTTCTCCAGATCCTCAGTTGTTTCCCTTTGTTCCCAGAAGCACACCTCCAATATCCCCTGCCCAAACTCCATCTCCACCTTCTTCTCCTCCTATTCACACTCCAATGGCAGGATCAAATCCCCCCAGAACCATAATGGAAGCTATAATAGCTACTAGGTATGCCCCTCTTGTTTTTCCTTAGCCTCTAAATGCCCTCCCAGAAGGTGGTTACTTTAAGCAGTTACCTAAGTTCACGGGTGAGGGAGACATAACTGCAGAAGCACATCTTGAAGCCTTTTATAGTTTTACAGATAATCATGTCATAGAGAATGAAGATGTATGGATGAGGATCTTTGTTCATAGCCTTGATGGTGAAGCTAGAAAGTGGCTCAGGGCCTTGCCCCCTAGATCTATTGGTGGAGTTGAAGCCCTAGATGAAGTCTTCTTAAAGGATTGGGGAGACAAGAAGGATCTCCTGTACTATATTACAGATTTTGGGGCTCTGAAGAAAGAGGAAGGGGAATTTGTGTCTGATTTCTCCAAGAGGTTTAATAAAATGTACAATAAAATTCCTATTGAAGTCAAAACTACAGAAACCTCTGCAAAGATTACTTATTCTAGCACTTTTGATCCTGACTTTTGTCTCCTGCTAAGAGAAAGAAGAGCTACTTCATTGGCTCATATGCAATATGCATCCCTTGAAGTAGAGTCTAATATATTTGCAGTTGATAAACTCAGGAGAAAGGCTTGTTACAGACGATGAAGGTGAGGATGAGGGATTTGATCCTGAAATCCACTGTCTTGGAGACACCTCCTCCTTTCCTCATTTGACTCAATCTTCATATGAGGAATCTCTCATGGACAACCATCTTAATGAGTTGAGTAAGGGAGACAAGGCCAACAACAACCCAAATAGATATAATCTGAGGTCCAAGAAGAAAGAAGGAAATCTCGATGTTCCTAACCAGCCTACGAAAGCAGAGAAGCCTGCTAAAGATATAAAAAACAACAACAAAGGTAAGAAGGTGCAAGCACCCTCTCCAGTAATTAAATTTCCTATTCCAGAAGTGAAGGAGATTATGAATCCCTCTCCCTTTTTCAATTTTGACCATGAAATCCAAAAACTTAGAATCCTTGTACCCCTTTTAGAACTGGTCAAGCATGAATATTTCAAAAGGAGCCTCTCTAAACTACTATAGTCTGAACCTACGTCTCATCCCACAGACTCAGTCAATTTGCAAGATGAAAATCCAGTTGTCATGTTAGGACCTTTACTAGAAGATATAGATGATTCCTCCCCTCCCTTGTACACTTCATTGAACATCCATGATAAGGTGTTGCATAACTGCTTAATGGATTCAATAGCATCCCATAATATTATGCCTAATATTGTCATGGAAGAACTTGGGTTGGAAGTCACAAAAACCTACCACAACCTGTATTCTTTCGATTCTAGGAAGGAGAAGTTCCTTGGGGTTATTAAAGACCTGGCCATGTCCTGGTTCCACCTCCCAATGAAGAGTGTAGTCATGGATATCGTAGTGGTCGACGTTCCCCCTAAGTTCAGAATGCTCTTATCTAGATCTTGGATAAAGAGATTGGGGGGGGACCTTGAAGATGGACCTTTCATACGCCACCATTCTTGTGTTCGGGGGTGAACAAAGGATACTTTACAGGGAAGTGCAGCTTGCATACATCATTAGTGATGAAGAAAACCCCACAAACCATCCTATCTTTTCTCTTGACACAGATTTGGGATCTAGCTTGCTACAACTCACCGATGCTCCTGAACCCCTCTTGAAATCAGAAAGCAGTCCCTTACTCTCTATGAATTTTCTCCTTCGATCACCTCTATGTGGAAAATTTTCTTCGATGGGGTCTCTTCTAGAGAAGGTGCTAGTGCTGGAGTAGTCCTTGTTTCACATGTTCAAGAAATTGTATCTCTATCCTACAAGTTATAATTTGAAACTACCAATAATGTGGAAGAATATGAAGGTCTTGTTTTAGGTTTAAAGGCTCCAAAGTACATGGGAGTTGAAGAGATATCAGTATTTGGGGATGCTGAGTTAATTGTCCATAAAGTCAGAAATATCTACCAAGCTAAGCACCCTAGGCTAAGAAGTTATAGAAATTAAGTGTGGGACTTTGTTGACAATTTTTTCCTAGCTTTCAAAATTTCATTTATTCCAAGAGAAGAAAACAACATGGTTGATTCTCTGGTTGTTTCAAAAATAAATTTCAGAGTCCCTTTGCCACCAAAGCTCATCTATTACATTGAAGTAAATTACAGACCCTCTACACATGATAATGTCAAGCATTGGAAATTATTTGAGGATGAACTTGAGATCAAAAGGTTCCTTGAGACTGTTGATTAGTTTTCTGCACTACATATTGATCAAGATTAGGATTCTGAAAGTAATCCTCATGTTGATGTTTTCCTGAACAAAATCACTAATCACCATATTGTTTAGTTGCCTAGCAATCACATTTCGAAGGGACTAGTTCCTTTGTAAATACTATTTGACAAAAACAATGTGGCAGTGAAAGTTAAAGGATCGACTAATGATGCTGATGTAGCTGAATGCAACATTGGTACAGAGAAAGATCCCAAATTTGTCAACATGTCAAGTAGCCTGTCAAAGAAACAAAGGACCAAGTATGATGAACTGTTAAGAGAGTTTTCTGATGTGTTTTCCTGGACCTATGAAGACCTCAAAACATACGACACGAGTGTCATTGAGCATAAGATCCCACTGAAGGAGGAGCTGTTATTGGATAAATCCGTAAGTGCAGACACAAAACGATCTCCCTAGATCCACCTGGATCTAGAACAAAGCAAGACAGAACATGACTCTTTCCCTAGATTCTAACCATTGAATTAAATAGGAGGCAAGAACAAAGAACATACCTTATTGTCGCTTCCTATGGTATTTGTTGCTCCCACTTCGCTCCAGTGCTCTTGTGCAACCAAGACCAAGACAACACAAACCAACCAAAGTGAAGAAAGCACAATCTATTCAACAGTCAATCTATGTATATGATCAAGGAGTTATACAATACAGTGGACTTAGCTTTATGGGAAAGGGACATATTACTGTATCATATTAATGGAAAGTAAAGATTACAACCTGAGCCTTGATGTCGCAAACTTCCTTTCGATGGCCCTTGGCTCCAACACACACACTTGCTCACTTGCACGAAGAAGATCAATTCCTTTGGATGAACTTGCTGGAGTCTCCTAGCTGTTGTAGCATCAATCCTTCACACAATTCTTTCACCAATTCTCCAATGAATCTTGATTCTAACTTTTTCCATGAGAATTCCCTCAATATATAGGAGAGAATGAATTAGTTACTTGGATAAGAATGATCCCAAAATATCAGGGAATCCAGTACTAGGATAATCATTTGAATACCATCTCATCCTTCTAGAAGATTCCCTTCTAGAAGCATCGAGAATTCATCTTTTTCCTTGCTTTAGAAAGAGTTCGCACCCTAGCAATTCAACACAGTGTGAACTTCTCGCACCCTGGCTTAAGGAAGCCTGCGCGAATCAGGCATTCTCGCAGGCAAATATACTAGCAGCCTGCGAACAGTCTTCAAAAATGAGTTTTCTGGAAGAGATGAAAATAAATTTTCTCAGGAGAAAGTTCTTATGAAGAGCCTGAGTACACCATCATCAATACATCATCATGATGACCAAAATCATGGGTAACAGAATACCAGCCAAAGTATGAGGTTAGAACCAGTGATAGACGAAATACTTTGTAAGTTGCATGTGTGTGTCGGGAACCAGGAGCACATCTAATCGAAAACCTGTGAACAACCAAGCATCTGCAGAATATTATATATATCAATTCTAAGGTAGGCATTCCCATACTTAGATCATAGACTGATGACATTATAGACATGGGTCATGTCCACCAATCATACACTGTGGATCCATGCCGTCAAAATATAGCATAGCCACCGAAATACATTGTGGATCTATGCGAGAAATTTCAAATCAAGACGACATAGCCACGAAACATACACAGTGGATCTATGTGTCGCAAATTATACATACTCCATCGCAACTTGGATCACAAAGATGATATCCAGGGTCTTCAATATTGCCGCCCAAAGTACGAATCTAACCATGTGATTACATGTGTTGAAGTTGAACATGGCAGAAACCACTTGATTACCGGTCATTGATGAAACCGTTAACAAGTGCGAGGGAAATCACCATTGATGTCAATGACTCCCAAGGTACCCTAGTAAAATCCATTGAGTGTGAATGAATGAGTTGAAGTCGAACATCCGATGGAATCTTTTGATCAGGGGTCAATGATGTAAACCCACTGTTGAAAGCGAGGAAACCTACCATTGAGGCATGCAAGTTCCAAGGTACCAAATAATTTCTAAGTCTTGATTCCGGATAATGAGCTGAAGTCAACGGAACAAAAATCATCATAGGAGGGCCTTGATGTATCCCCCATCAATGACACGAAATGAGTAACATATTTTGAAGGTGAAACATAGTATTTTGCAAATTGGACCGGACATAGGGAAGGCCGACATGAAAAGAATGGACAACTGCAAATGGCCAACTCAATATAGGTTTTAGATGGACTTCTCTTGAACATATGAATGACATGACCAATGATTTGACATCATTGACTAAAAAGACGACACAGGGAATGACCTTGTAGCAAATCAAATGAGAGACAAATGGATTTCCCAAATCGGCTTCAAATGATGAATAGGGGGTGTCATGTTCAAGAGTGACACTTACTGCCAATTAATATGAAGATGAAAACATATCCCTTTCCCAAATTTCCCCCCACCATTTCTGGTGAGTACCTCTTTATTTTTACGCAATCTTGAGGAGGATAACATATGCTTGTTGATATAAGCTCATCCTTTGGATGAGTTCCCCAGAGTATATTTAACGAACCGTAAGAAGGAGTGGTTCGGTCCCATCATGGGTCTGGAAATGTTTGTTTAACGAGTCTAGAGCTAGAAAACTCGAAGGTTTTTCAAGATTATAGAGTTTGGAAAAAACACTTAAAAGAGAACTCTCTCAGTTCCTTTTTTGTAAAATAGTCTGGATGAGACCGAAAAAGAGATAAATTATCGCTCACCATACGCTTACTTTAAATACTTTATCGAGCGTGAAAATAGCAAGGTCGCTCGACAATCTTTTCATGTTTAGAGAGTCTAAAAAGAGCTTAAAGGGAACTCCAGGGGGTTCCTTTTTCGTATAACCTTTACGAGTCTGAAAAAGTGATAAAAGTATACTCGGTTACATTCTCATTGATTTACGAGCATGAGAAAGAACAAAGACTAAGCTCGGTAACTTATTCTCATGTATTTACGAGCATGAGAAAGAACAAAGACTAAGCTCGTGATTGTTTTCATTTTTATGCAAGATTTAAAACAAAACAAAAATATGCTTGGGATAGATTTTAATTTTTACACAAGCTTTAAAACTAAAAAAAACTATGCTTGGACCTCGTTTCATTTTTACACAAGCTTGAACCAGAGGAAACTATACTTGGACCTGGTTTGATTTTTACACAAGCTTGAACCATAGAGAACTATGCTTGGACTTCCCAACGCATAACACATGGATGGTTGATACTCAACCCCTAGCTTAAGATGCTAGTATTTTAACTTCAACATGAAGTCCAGAGCTGAGGCAAATGCCCCCCAAGCTTCGTTTCATCCAACTACAAAGGAGAATGAAATGAAGCTTCAAATACTAGACGAAGGACTTGACTCAAATAGAGAGGGGGAAAACTATTTCATTTTTTAACGAGCTTGACATAGAAACAAGAACTATGCTCGTAACCTCTGTTTCATTTTTTAACGATGTTTCTACAGAGACGAAAAATCTATCCTCGTAAGTGGTTTCATTTTTTAAACGAGCTTGAAAAAAAAAAAAAAACTATGCTCAAAGACCTCTGTTTCATTTTTTAACGAGGTTGCCTCAGAGATGGAAAAAATATCCTCGGAAGTCTTCTTGATCATGGATTCCAAGAGGAAAATGCTCCGGAATGACACCATGTCAAGGGACAAAACTCGGTCATGGATTCCAAGAGGTCCGCACTGGAAGGAAGAAACACACTCTGGAAGGACACCATGTCGAGGGTCGCGACAGGAGTAAAGAGATCAGACTCTAACAACCCTATCGAAGAGATCACCACGTCAACTACTGGATCTAAGTCATCAGAAGTTGAAGCCATGGGTGACAACGCCACATAATTGACCTGTAGCAGGGGAAATGCTGTCTGCATATAAGAACCATTCAGGGAGGCAATCCAAATGGGGTCAATGAATGAAAGTTGATCAACAGTCACAACCTGTCCATCATGAGGGAAATATATCACACGAAAAAGAGTAGACACAATAGCTTTCATGGCATAGACATAATCTCGCCCAAGGAGTAAAGAGAAATCCAAGGGGTCTTGAACTACCATGACGTCAATAAAGACAGTTTTCCCTTCCAAAGTTACAGGAAACCGAGGAATGGTCCCTAAAGGTTGATTGGTTCTTCTGTTAAAAGCTAACATATTTTGTGTAACTAGTGCAAGTAGAGGATAACCCAAGGCTTGCCAAGAAATAGAGGACAAAATACTAACAGATGAACCTTCATCTATCAGTGTCTGAGGAACGTCCCGACCACAAACCTGCACTGCAATCTAGAAAGGAATGTGAGAGGGAAGACGAGGTCCAGTTAGCACACCCCAGTCAAAATGGATGGCCTCATTACTTGGAGGGGGTCCTACAGGAGAAGGAGGAATAGCCCACGGCATGGTAGAGTCTGTATCAATGAGAAAAACATGGGCAGTATCGGGTTTACTCTCTAGCGGGAGAGTAGGATCAACCGATGGAGAGATCAGATCGACCACTTGGGTTTCATTCTCCAGGGGGAGAATGGGGTCGACAGGTGGAAACAGATCGACCGCTTGGGTTTCACTCTCTGAGGGGAGAGTGGGATTGACCGAGGATGGTATCGGATCAACCACTTTGTCAACTGGTTCAACTAAGGATGTGACTAGATTGACGACATAATCAACTGGATGGACCGATGAAGGGACCAGAGTGATCATTCCATCAACTATTGGAGGGTTGAGAGAAAGCTTATGGTAAGCAGCTGGAAGTTGAGGTTATGAAACAGTCATGTCTTCCAGTAATTCCGAGGCTTTTTCCATATGAGGGCAAAGGTGAGTGAGATGAATCCCTTGGCATAACATGCACGGGAACCTGACTCTAATTTTCTTCTTCCCAATCATATCATGACTAGTTGACGGGGGGTCATCAACATGTTGTTCAGAGGATGATGATATGGGTTGGCGAGGATGTGTAGACCATGCTTCTATAACCTTGCGTAGACCAGGGAAATCCTTAAGAAGATGGATACCCTTACAAAGCCTGCAAGGGTACTTGGGCTTACGGGTTGTTTGGGTGATCTTGACATCATCAACACTCCTAGCACGACTAACAATAACTGGTTGTTTTTCAACACATTTGACAGTGGTTGGAGGTTGTGATCCTTGTTTATATTTCTTCTTCTTAATCTTTCTTTTCTTCTTCTTCTTATTCACCGGGTTACGAGCATCGAAACTTTCACTCAACGAAGAAGATGAAACAGAAGGAGACCTTGCAAGTGAAGAAGGCGAAGAGGAACTTACTGGTGAAGAAGGTGAAGGATCAACATGATATTGATGCTCGTGGGGGGAAGTGCTTGTGACTGAAGCACTAACTGCATTCGATATTACCTGAGTGGAAAACAACCACACCGACAATCCAATAGTGAGACCTGGAAGGCTCAAAGTAGCGATGTGAGGAGGACCAATGTTCCCATAAGAAGGAAAAACAAAAGGTTCCCCTGGAGCAGGGGTTCCTTCATTAGTCATTTCGGGAACTGACGCCATTAAAAACAAAAATCCAATCTAGATTCCTCTAAGGAAAACAAACAGCACACGCTAAAAAACTAGTAAGCAAGCAAGCAAAAAAAACCTTCTCACAATGAGCACACTAGTTGGTGATGAAATCCAATGTCGCGGGAACAAAGTAAGAAAGGTCTGAGATAGAGCAGGTGGAAAAGTTATGTTGATGACCTACTTAACAGACTTACACCCTAGTGCAAGCTCCCACACATAATCATGGGTATACCCTCCAAGGAGCCCGAGTGAGTTTGGCCAACATCGATTCTAGGTACCGTGAAGACTTGCCCCTCCACAGTCACCTCGGGTAAAGAACCTAGAAAGATAAGCCACTAAGGTTACCACCTACAACAATAAATCCTGGGGGGACAGTCGACAGTCCGATCCACACACAAGGGTAGGGTATCTAGCCTGAAATCAACTCAAAAGGCTTCCACTCATCATTGTGGGTATACCTCTGAGTTATCCCTGTAATACGTGCAATCTCTACACCAAGACCAACAAAGCAGGGTGTTATAACCCTAAAATGCACCATACAGGTTTACCTGGCATCAGGCCAACTCATGCCTCTTCCTAGCCAAAGCCTTGCTGAGTAATTCCTCAAAAACCACTTAAAAACAAGCAACCCGTGCCCTAACTTCTCACTGGGCGCGG
>ML779089.1:592052-602804 GCA_009831015.1 Picea engelmannii | reverse complement strand
TCATAGTCCCCTTTCTTCATTGTGCTTTGATTTCATCAATAGATCAACCTAAAAACATTGGTGATATTGGTCTTTTTGTGTTTGTTATTTCTTTATCCATATGCTCATAGTTTTAGTTTGTTTTAATTTAATTCTTGCTTATAACTTTGTTGTTATTTTCCTAACCCTTTCCTCTATAGCTATCATGCTCAGCAAGACCCAACTGGGCATGTAATCACCCTTTATTTTCTCACCAAGTGACGAATTGGGTGCAAACAACACCTTTGGTTGAGCTAAGAATATAAAATATAGAGACTAGAAGAGATAGCATCCAACAAGACATTTATGAAATCACCAAAGTAAATCAAGAATTCTTGAAAGAAAAAATCATAAATCCAACCAAGATGACCACACTATCCAGGGACTTCATTCAAAATACATAACATAGTCTAAAGATGGAGGTAATGACCCTAATTTGTTATAGTGAGATGGATTTGGAGAAGATGCAGTTGAGCAGAGTGGATGTGATCTTGAAGGACTATGGACTATGGAAGGAATACATAGACAACATGCAACTATTGAAGACTTCTTGATCATTGCATTTTGTAATAAACTATCTTTGTTTTGGTCATATGAAAATTGTAAAGTCCTAATATAGAATATGAAACAAAACATTGTAATTGTCATATGACATGATGACAGTTACAGAATGTGAAAAACCTCTTTTGTTTTATAAAAGAGAGTTTTGTGAAGTAAGAAGGACTTTTTCCCTTTGTAAATGAGAGATGGTACTATTACTTCCATGTGAATAAAGAGCAAGCAACATTCTAGGAATTTGTGACTTTGGTAGATGCATATGAGACTTTTCTTTGTGCATTTTCTTTCTACTTGAGTAACATGGAATTTTTCTCCAACCTATTCTATGTACTCATGTTGTCATATGTTTCCTTATGGGTATAGAAATAATGTTATGAATGCATTCACCAAAACATTTCTATTGTATTTGTAGAATTGTTATTATCACTTACAATTGGGAAGGAAGGTTGGATAGAGAACAATGAGAAGAAGCAACATATAGAGAAAAGGCGCATGATCAAGAAGATCAAGAAGATCAAGAAAGAAACGAATATGGGGGACATGAAGGAACAAGGTCCCGTAAAATCTGAAAAAAACAGTCTAGCATGAGATGTATCCAAATCAGAATGAGTTGTCACCAACCGAGCATAAGTGGGATCCAACTCATTATGAGCTAGAAAGAAAACTTGAGGTAAAAGGGAAGAAATTTCAGAATTGAGGGAGATTCTAAAAGAAGTGATAGAGTTCGAAGTGACAACAACAACAACAAAGAGCAGAGGCAAAGCCAAAGAACCAGAAGAGTTATGAGGAACTATTGTGATTGTAGGATGTTTTGTGTAAAGCATCCATGGATGTAAGAATAGCGTTGTATATTGAACACCTATTGTAGTGAAAAGTGCAAGATGAATTCCTTAAATATAATAAAGAAGCAAATATTTTGTGGGCATAGCCCAGGAGGGGTGAACCATGGTAACTTTGTGTCAAATTATGCTGTGGAGTGGTTATTCATGTTTGCAATATGTTAATTCATGTATGTATTATGTTGAATGCTTATCTTTACTGAGAATGTTGAAAGATTCATGTGCAATAATGCTAAATGTATGTTTAACTATTAAATGGTGAGAATATAGACTCATATGCATAAAGACTTAAGTAACAAGGACATATTAACTAGAATCTAGTGCACGAAAGAGTCTTGTAGGTATGATAGAGCACACCTCCCTTATTTCCCTCATCACTGCATAATCTTGGTTCTTGCAGTCCCCATAAAGATACCTTGGGTGAGACTTCACCTTCTCGCAGGTGATGCTGAAAGGAATGGTGTCTGTAGGGTTTTGTTGGACAACTTACTTTGAACCCAGGGTCTTGAACCTATCCATGTGAATGCACCAAAAAATGGTTCCATTGTCGGGACTATGAAGATGGAAGTGAGGGAATGTTTTGGAGGCCAAGGAGGAAAGAGATAACTGAATGGCCAGAACAAAAAGAACAAGAATTTTCTTAGAAGGAGAATATAAATACACACTTAAAGAACAAGAAATTCCTGTAAAGGTATGTGTATACAGACTTACATGAGGTCTTTTTCAGTGAATTTCGTACTATTTTAGAAAAATGGATGGAAAGATTTGTGGAAAAGACTAGCAGACATTGACTAGCCACACCAAAGAACTAGATACCTGAACTAGTGAAACGAATGTAAGCAATAGACAATAGGACATCTCGCACAATGGAATTTTGGATGGATAGTATCTTAGGAGGCTACGTAACATAATTTTCCATAGGATATACTTAGGCTTACCATGTCACAGAAAGAGACTTCTTTAAAGGTCCACGAGGAAGATTCTTGAAATAATTAGCTATCGGGATCAAGATGCTACTATGTGACAAAGAAGTGATGACAATGGAGTCATATAGATAAAGAAATTCACACAAATGGAGGGACTAGGGTTTGCTGACCAGGAGTTGATCGGAGGATAGGGAAATGGACAGAGGAGAGGGAGGTTGAGAATGAAAGAGAAAGAAGAAAGGATATCAAAAGGAGAAGAAGAATTTGAAGTCTTGCGTAGTGGGAGAAGGTACAAGAAGTTGAGAACTGTGGTTGAAGAGAGAGAGAGAAATGAAATGAGTACCCAGAACATCACATAGACATACACATCATAGAAGTACAAGAGACAGAGGGAGAATAGGAAGATATCCCGTTCATTCGAGTGATAGAGGAACTAGTAAGTCTTGTCCGAGTTGAGGCTTGGTTCGAAATAGAAACATCCTGTGCATCGCCTGAATTTGAGACAACGTTCGAAGATCTTTCCAGAGCACTTGTAGTCAGTAAAGGAAGTCAGAGAAGAAATAGCCATAGTAGTGGTAGCGGTACAGGTAGTCAAACTCAATCAACATCATGAGGAAGTGGTCCTACACACAACAATATTACAAGAGTAGATAATACACTCAGATTACCAGAGTTCAAAGGAATTGGATATGAGGATCTAAAACAACACCTGTTCATATGTGAGACCATATGGACTACAAAGAATGTCCATGATGATGGCGCAAAAATTACGCAGTTGGAAACAAATTTTAGAGGACGTGTGCTAGTATGATAGATGCAGCTCCAAAGTACCACACTACCAGTCCAGACAAGAACCTTATTAGAAATTACATAAGCACTGCTAAAAGAATTTAAGAAACCAAAGTCCGAGTCGTAGTACATTACTGAGCTGAAGGAGATCAAACAAGTACAAAATGAGTCTGTATGGGAGTTAGATCAGAGGTTTAAAGATGTGATGGGGAGGTTAACATTTCAAATACTCGATCAACAACACAAAGAGTGGTTCATTGGAGGCTTGTTACCTCACATCCTGATCCATATTTTATGAGCATAATGAAATGAATACAGATATATATTATTAACATAGAGATACAATGAAAAATAACAAATATACAATAAAACTTGGCTTCTATTCAATAAAGAAATATGTTGAAACTGTAAAAATGCATACTGAAACAAGCTTGCTAGAATGGTGGCAGCTTATCTTTGAGAAGAGATGTGACGGTTGTGCTCATTCACAAGAAGATGATTACAATGAGGCTCCAAAATCCTTTTTACATCAAACCTGAATTACCAAACCCTAGACATCCAAAAACCTAACCCTAGGAGATGAAGCGCCATAAGTCATGTGGGCCCCGTTGGGGTAAGTTGGTACATCAACTTCCCAAGGTCATACTTTTGCATACGATCTCCATTTTAGGTGCACTATAACCCATTGAAAAAGTATATTCGAGGATTACACGTTATGTCGTCACACTCTGACTTTCTTTACAATGTGACTATGGCAGGCCCATAAAACGTTGTTTAGGGCCTAAAAATATCCCCGAAAGTTCAGGACCCGAAAAGCTAGAAAAAAACTGCCAAAATGAAAACTGAAATTGCCAAGATGAAATATGTATGTGAGCTAGTAGGAATAGGTGAGTGGCCATTGATATCCACCTAGATCACATCTGCGGTCCGTTAATACAACAAAATGTTATGACACATTCCGAAGCATTGGAAATTTCTATGAAACTGGAAACCTCTCTTCTTGTAGAAAACAACAAAATAATGCAGATACATAACCGGTTAGCTTCATTAACAATTCAGTTGGAAGAAATTACAAGGGGGAAAGATAAATGGGAACATATATGGTGCACAAAATGCAGAACTCAAGGTCACCACAAAGATGAGTGTCCAACATTTGTATAGTACTTAGCAGCTGGAGTGCCAAACCCTCTACTAGGAGGAGGATATTGCGAGATATGCAAGAAGTGGGGACATAACCTTGTTGGCGCAGGCCTATTTTGGGAGAGAAAAACCTATTTTTTGGCGTGGGCCTATTTTAAGAAAGAGAAGCCTATTTTTGGGGTGCACACCATAAGTGGCGGAAAAGAAACATGCAAAATATGGAGGAAAAGCAACGTGGCGTGCATGAAGAGAAACCTAGCCATGTTAAGGTTAGGGTTTTGCATATGAATGTAATGGATATAAGACAATATAATAGGATAAATAAATACCTAGGAGGTCTAGTAGAGGTTGTTCATTGGTTGGTTGGTAAAAGAGATATAGTGTTGGTCTGACTAAGCTAGTTTCTAAGAGTTAGGTCAAAGGCTGTGGAACCTGGTGTGGTCTAGTCTGCCTCATGGAGGGTACTTACCGTCCTTTTTTATTATAAGCCTGAAGAATGTAATGCGTGCAACACAAATTTTGAAGAATGATGAATAAAATAGCATAAGAGATAGATATTTGTGGACGTATCCCCATGGGGGGGGGGGGTGAACCATGATAAATATACTGTGTTTATGTGTCATGAATGGTTGGTTTACTGTTATGTTATTTATCAGTTAAAAAATGAGTGGGTAACTTAGATTATGAAAAAATGTATTCTTAGTTTGATTAATGAATGAACACTAGATCTAAATGAATGGATAATAAATGTGATGCATGAGGAAAATTAACAGAATATAGTCCTAATCCCTTCCCTAAATCCAAACATCCGAGTATTACAGTCCCCCATAAGCTATCTCGGGTGAGACTTCATTGTGCACTCTGTGTGCAACGTTTCCTTTTGGTTTACTAGGAGGGCCGATAATTTGAGGGTTTTGTTGGAAAGATTTGAGATGAGAACCTGGGTCAGCCCAAGTGTCCAACAAATGGTTCCCTTGTCGGCTGAAACTACATAGGATCAATTGGAAGGGAACTGTTGAAGAACAAAACATAGAATGAAAATGTAGAAGGGAATGTTCAAGCCATGGAATCCAACAAAGGAGGAGATTTAAATATGGTTAAGGACAAAGGAAATCGAGTTTGTGCAGAAGGACAACAAAAACCCTAAATACACACCACGCAAATATCTCGACAAATATGTGTTTAATGACTTGCATAAAGTATTTTTCTGCAAAATCTTGCATCTGTTGCAGGAGTGGTTATTGAGGTTGAAGGAAAACCATCCTACAAATCAGATCAGGCAACTAGAGTGGAATATCGTGGAGATTGTGTAGTTGCAACAAGTCAATAATAAATTTACATGCGTAGTAGATTTTTGGTTAGATAGTATTATTGTAGGGTTTACCACTAAATTTGTAGTTGATACCCAAATGGAGGTACATCATATCCCTTCCATAAGGTACAACAATATTTTCTGAAGGGACCCAAATGTAGGTACATTAGATCACTATATACTCCCATAAATATTTTATTATATGACAAAGGCGTGATGACCATGGAATCATACAACTAAAATTCCTTGCGTGCATGGGGAAAGGGGGGAAGCAATGACATGAGTATGCGATATGGACAGGGATATGGATAAGGAGAAGAAGAAGGAGGCCATGGACCCAATCATGATGGACGAGGACCAGAAAAAGCATATAATGGAAAAAGCTGGAATGACGCACAACGATAGACCTTACCAATATAAGATGAATAACAAAAAAAGGGCCATAGTCGACAAAGAGGGATTGGAGAGTGGTGAAGAAGAGGTAGAAGATCTCCAAGATATGGAGCATATTGAGGAAATATTGCGCACAACATATGAAAGGAAAACAAGAGGTCCAGGGTTAGGAACATAAGGCATAAATCCAGTTCAAATCACAATTAGTGTGGAACCTACAACCCCATGTGAAACTAATACACCTAAAGGAACAAAATATTTTAGACAACCAATTTTTAGTAGAAGAGGGGTAGTAGGTCAGGGGTCCAATAGAGGACAATCTACTGGGGTTACAAGTTCAGGAAGTAACAATCAATTATCTACACCGCGTAGAAGAAGTAGTTCAACATGTTTCAAAATGGATGGAGTAGATTCCACAATCAAATTACTAGAGTTTTAGGGTGAAGTGTTAGAGGGCCCTAAGAATCATTTGTTAATCTATTAAAATATCTGGGAAGAAAAATAGGTCACAGATGCAGATACAAAAGTGGCGCAGTTGGATATAACACTCAAAGACCACGCGTTAGATTGGTACATGAGCCTTGATGTAAACAGTCCACAAGGAGCACTAAATACTATCGCAGAGGTGAAAAAGTTGATGGTAAATGAATTTCAGAAGCCAAGCTCACAAGACCAGTACATGAAAGAAATGATTGAGATTAGGTAGAAACCAAGTGAGTCTGTCTAGGATATTGATCAAAGATTCAAACATCTATAAGGTAAGTTGAAGTACTCTATTACTGACATGCAACATATGAAGTTATTTGTGAACTCACTATTACCACACTTGAAGTATCCTTTGAGACAACATAAGTTTCAAACTCAGGCAGAGGCGCTGCAAGCAACCCTGTAGTTGGAAGAAAACTGGTATCAATAGACAGATCCAACAATACAAGAGTTGAAGGAGGATCTAAAGAATCTGACATTTTAGTTGAACTAGAATAATGGGAAAGAGAAGAGAGAAGTTGTTTGGTGTACGTTATGCATGATAGAGGGACACGATAAGAATGAATGTCCAACCTTTGCGTAGTACTTGGAAACAGGGGTGCCAAACCCCTTTCCAATAGGAGGACCATGGTGTGAAATTTATAAGACACACAGACATGATCCATATCATTGTCCAATGATGAAAAAATATAAGATAGTGCCAAAAATTTCTTACTGCAATTTTTGCAAATCAGTGGGTCATGATGGAAAGAACTATAGAATGCTGGAATTGATGAGAGAGATAAATTCAAACACTTACAGGGTGGAAGGAGAGATGATGACTTGCCAAGATGCACTACAATTAAATAATTCACGACCACAATTCAATCCTATGCATCCACAATACAACAATGCATAGCCATAGTATAATACCCCACGGTATAACCAGATACCCCAATACAATGCACCATGCAGAGACAAAGGTGGATTCATAGGTGGAGGCTAGGGAAGAGGAGGATTTGGATGAGGAAGAGGGACAATAATCTACCACAACTATCAATAACCAGGACATTGTGCAAGATATTTTCCACTTCCGCCTGCGACATGTATGTATTGTCGCGCAACATACCATGACACAGAAGATTGCCTAAGATTATTGGGAAAAATACAGGAAAAAAGGAACCAAAACAATCATAATGTCGAGTGGATTTTGGAAAAAGCCAGGGATGATGGGAATAATATCAACATAGTTACTAGAGGAAGATCCAAGATGGGAACTAATGCAGTAAAACTGGATCCAACTCAACATTAGTGGGTCAGGAGGAACACTCATCCACATAATCATTTTGATGCGCATAAGGAAAATGAGACGTTTAAGAAGGCAAGACAATAGATTATAAAAGAGAACATTGCATCCACATCAAGTGTGCAACAAAGTCAAGATCCACAATTGTACAAAATGCCACCTTCAATGGATCACACTAGCGAAGGACAACCTTCAGAAAAAGTAAGTAACCTAAATACTTTTCTGCAATCTTGTGTCAAGTTATTGAATGATCCATCATCCATTAAGGTCTTACAGAACTTGCTAGAAATATGCAACACATAAGTAGAAGGGAATTTATAATAAAATATAGTTAATAATATCCATACAAGAACAAGGACAAGTAGGGAATTCAGGTGAAATGCCAACATTGAGGATTTCAATATGGGAGATGTCATACTTGATTTAGGTTCTAAAGTGAATGTCTTACTTAAGAAGACATGGAAGTGTATGGGGGAACCCACGTTAGGATATTCACCTGTCCAGTTGAAATTGGAAAATCATCATAGAATATTACCAATTGGAAGGCTTAAAGGTGTAATGATAGATTTGTATGGAGTGCACATTGTGGCATATTTCGAAGTTATAGAAATAGTAGATGGCACAACACCTTAACCAAAATTACTAGGACTAGAATGGGCATTTGATAACCAGGCTGTGATCAACCTGAAGACACAGAAAATGACTATTGAATTAGGCAAGTACAAAGTGATTGCACTATTGGATCCCTCAGAAGGAGAAATGTTTGTAGAGGTGACATATTTGGACTTGGAAGAAATAACTCAGTTATATACAAATCCTGCGCGAGAAGAAGATTGTGTCAACCCAACTGTAGATGGGGTACTCAACTGGAGAATCATTACATTGTGTGCCTCAGACTCTAAGAAAGGTCTAGAAAACTAGCAACAGAGACTCCATGATGTCTCCACAAGAAGGTGCATAAGAATAGAGTGCGTGGTAAGGTGGGTCGGTACAAAGGTAAGGGAACCTTCCACTTCTCATGGTTTGAACAACTTAGAAGAATTATTGACAAATTATGAGGAATATTTTTTGGAAAATCAGAGGTTGTTAGACCTAGATATTGCACTCAAGGAAACACTTGCAATATGGTGGGGCATGCACAAGGAAACAATTCAAGAATGATATTGGTATAAAAGGTCATTGCACACTATATTTGGCGCAGAACAGGGGAACAATACATTGCATAAATATGATGGGCGCGGAAGGCAAGCTGAGGACATAGAGAAATGCACAACACAATGGAGGTTGACACCACCAGAAGAATGGCCTCATTACTTTATTCATACATTGGAAGGTATACCAGGGAACTGGTACATATGCCAGGAACTGCACAGAGACACTACAGACTAGAAACTTTTACAACAAAAGTTTTTGGTAACTTTCTCATTTGAGCATGAGAACCCCAATATTGATTCAACCTTGAAGCTGATACATGGAATGGTATTTTTTGAGGAACTTGAGGTATAAATTATAACAAATATCAACAACAAAACAAAAACACTGTCAAGGACTTACTCTCATGTTATCATGTTGCATAGGATACACTAGAAGAAGATGATCCACACGTAACATAGATTGAAGGTGAGAGAGAGGTGGAAGGTCCATCTCTTGAGTCAAATGCATTTGTTTCACTAATTAAGGTCAAGAAAGTCAACATTAGGACAAAAGAAAACCCTAGAATGGCCAACATTGGATTCTACTAGGATGAGAAGACATTAGAAAGGACAACAAAATTACTACGCGAATACACTGACTCGTTTCCAACAACCTTTACAGAGATGAAAGGAATAGCAGGGGAGCTAGGTGAGATGAAGATATCCCTAAAACCAGATGCTAGACCTATTACATAGAGACCTTATAGGTTGAATTCCATTTATAAGAAAAAAGTGAAAATTGAACTTGACTGAATGATAGAAGATGGTATCATAGAACCAGTGGAACAATCTGAATGGATCGGTCCCATGGTAGTCCAGGAAAAGAAACAAGGGGGAATAAGAATTTGTGTAGATCTAAGGAAATTGAATGATTCTTTCTTACATGATCCTTTCCCTACCCCTTTTACAGATGATGTCTTAGAGAATGTGGGAGGCCAGGAAGCATATTCATTCACATATGGACTCTCAGGTTATCATCAGATCAAAATAGATCTAGAGGATAGACATAAGACTACATTTTATACAGAATGGGGATCCTATCAGTATACAATTATTCCCTTTGGATTGAAAAATGCACTGACTATCTTTTCAAGGGTGGTCATAACTTCTTTTAAAGATTTCATACATAATTTTTTAGAAGCATATTTGGATGAATGGACTGTTTTTAGTCTTTTGAAAGATCATGTAGAAGTCTTAAGACTAATGTTGGATAGGTGCAGGCAATTTCAGATATCATTAAACATCAAGAAATGTGTTTTCAATACACCTTTTGGGATATTATTAGGACATGTGGTATGCAGACAAGGGTTAATGGTTGACCCTCTAAAGATTACTGTAATTGTGAACTTACCACCACCAAAGTCAGTGCACCATTTAAGAACCACACTTGGACATATAGGGTACTACAAGAATTTTATCAAGGGGTATGCACAAATTACCATGCCGATGGAAAATATGTTGAAGAAGCACACCAAATTTCATTGGAACGAGGATTGCTAGCAGGGATTGGATACTTTGAAGGAGAGGATGGTGACAACACCTATATTAGTGTTTCCTGATTGGGAAAATACATTTCATGTGCATGTATATGCATCGACAATAACAATTGGAGAAATTTTGGCACAACCAACAATAGGTGACTTATATCATCCTATAGCATTTGCAAGCAGGAAGTTATCAGAATCATAGAAGAATTACAACACCACCGAAAGAGAAGTTCTAGCCATGGTGTATGCACTGCATAAATTCAGACACCACTTATTGGGAAAACACTTTAAAATGTTCACAAATCATTCTTCGCTCAAATATCTAG
>ML779089.1:562049-591989 GCA_009831015.1 Picea engelmannii | reverse complement strand
TGTTCCAGGAATTTGATTTTGAAGTAATAGTTAAACCAAGGAAGCTAAATTCCAGACTAGATCACTTATCAAGGATAACCAATGGAGAATAACCTACTAACTTAGAAGACAACTTCTGTGATGCACATTTATTTTCAGTACATACAACTGATGAGTACTTTATTGGTATCATTGAATTATTGAGCACATGAGTTGCGCCAAAGGAGTTTAGTACCACGCAGAAGAAAAACCTGGTAGTTAGAGTTGTTGACTATAAACTAATTGCAGGTAATTTATACAAGCTAAGCAGAGATAACATTTTGAGAAGGTTTGTGATGGAGCATGAATGACGCATCATTCTATCATAATATCATGAAGGTATATCTAGAGGACACTATGCAAGAAAGGATACCACACAAAAGGTATTACGCAGGTTTTTGGTGGCCAACAGTTCATAAGGATGCAAAAGAATATTTACAAAACTGTGATTTATGTCAGAGAGTTGGAAAACCCAACATGAGGGATGAGATTCCCCTAAGAACCCAAGTAAATATTCAGGTATTTGACAAGTGGGTAATAGATTTTGTCGGATCTATTAATCCACCAACAAGAAGGTTAGGCACAAGATACATCATTACTACGACAAAATATTTAACCAATTGGGAAGAAGCAACACCAGTCAAGGATTGCAACATAGAGACAACATCACACTTCTTATTTGAGCATGTGCTTACAAGATTCATATGTCCTAGGATTCTGATGAGTGACCAAGGAACCCATTTTATTAATAGTACCATCTAGGCTATGACTAAGGAATTTTAAGTATATTACCAAAAGAGTACACCATATGATCCTCAGGAAAATGGGACAACAGAATCTTTCAACAAGATTTTGGAGAATGCCTTGACAAAGATTTGTAATGTGTACAGAGATGATTGGTATTTAAAAATACCAACAATATTATGGGCATACAAGACTACATGCAAGAAGTTGTCGGGATAAACACCATTTAGATTGGTGCATGGAAAAGAAGTAGTGGTGCCATTATAATTTTTGGTACCCAGTCTACGCGTGGAAACAATTGAAAATATGACAGAAAGAGGCGCAATACAAGAAAGATTAAGTCAACTTATGAAACTAGAAGAAGACATGGTTCTAGCAGGATTCCACCAAGAGGTGCAGAAAGAAAGGGACAACGCATGGCATGACAAACACATACAAAATAAGAGCTTTAAGGAGGGAGATATAGTTCTCCTCTATGACAAATGTTTTTTGTAACATCTCGATAAGTTCAGAATGCATTGGCTAGGGCCATATGAAGTGAAGTATGTTACATATGGAGGATGTGTGCAACTAAAGGACTTGACAGGAACATAAATGCTATGAATGGTGAATGGTAGTCGACTGAAAATGTATAGGGATAGTCGACCTACTAACTCTTAGTAGTTGCATCGTAGTAGGGAAGCGACATGTATGGTGTACTATAGTATAAATTAGGAAATAAACCTTATAAAAAGTAGAAAAAGAAGAAAAAGGAAGATAAAAACAGAAAAATAAACAAGCCAAAAAGAATTAATCAAGAGGAAGAAGTGATTCAGGAATGACATCGTGCAACAATTGGTGCGAAAAAATTTGGAAGACTGCGTACAAGAAAATTGGACATTGCACAAATGAACGAAAAAAGTGAAAAATACAACAGAACATTAATGACCAGGTCTCTAAAGAGGGGAAAACACAGGCAATTTCTACACTTAGCAATTTTTGAGAAAATAGACAGTTGAAGAGTGAAACCTAGGTGAAATTGTGTAAGGAATATAATAATTGACCACTCATCATACAACATGACACCTCTAAAGGTTGGCACCCTAGGGAGATATGTTAGGGTTACTGGATAGGCCAGGAGAAGGAAGGAAAGAATGACAGAGCTCGAGGATGTTGTACACTTGGAAGACGTCACAACATCGACGGAAAACTTGATCAGCTCGACCAAAGTAAAGGAGGAAACATCAACGAACACACAAGTTGAAATGGGTCAGAGCTCTGAAAACCCAAATGGTAGTGCAAACCCTAACCCAAAAACACCTGCAGAACCCGAGGGAATGAAGGAACAAGAACAAGGACATGCTGCAGAGGAGGTGTTGGTAAAGGATATCACAAACCAGCTGGAGACCAAAGGGGAGGAAGAATAAATGAAAGAAACAACGGCAAAAGGCCACCCATCCGTCAACCATAAACGAAAGGCGCCTGACGCAACAAAGATCACACTCCCATACATCCCATATTCCATGGTCATAGTGGAAGATATGTTGGGGAAATTTCTAAAGTTGAGATATGCCGACCATGATGTTCGAGACACAGTGAATTTTCCAAAACTTGCACAAGAAACATATTTTATGGAAACGAGGGAGATAGGACCCCTAAGAAGACCCATATTGGAGCACGCATAGTGGATTACATGGATGTATAATTTGGGTATCATGAACTTGTTGGATATATCACATTTCAGGCACGATAAGAATGTGGTACTATGTGTGAAGAAATTGTTGGCTAGGGTACATGGAGGTATCATGTGGATGGATAGGCCAATCCCCATTGACGTTGCTCTGATTCCAATATTACATGGTTTCCTACTATTGGTGCAAAACTCGAAGAGTACCTGGAGAATAAAGAGCGAGAAAAGGAAATTGTAGAGATAGTGAAATCACAGTTTGGAAAAAACAGGGGGAATCGGGGTATAGTCATCAAAGACATCAATGGCGTCGTGACAAGGTTTTCCAACAAGATAATGGATTGTAAATTGTTGAGGAAGTGTAGGAAGGAATATGCCCCAACAAGATTCATAACCGTAGTTTCACAGTGCACAAAAGGAGTAATGTTTAGATGGGTGCCATACCTATTAAACCAGTTTTTGATTGACTGCAGGGATGCACACAACAATGATATTGAGTTCCATTATTCCTAGATCCTCGTACTCATATATTTGGTGGGTTGGCAAGAAACAAAGTTCTATGAGTTTGTAGACATGAGGGGGAAGTGCTACGCATTGAGATACGAAACCCTCTGGCAAGCTAAGGACAACAAGAATCAACAAGAAAACAATGCACTATTTGCCATGTTTCTAGAAGACATGCAACAAAAAACAACGAATTTGTGGAGGATTCCTCTTGAGGTGGTCCTGGAGAATGGAGGGATTTCCAGGTTTAAGGCATCCAAACATCACACGTGGATCTAGGACACAAGGGAACCAAAGAAAAAGTTTTTGGAAATGCAGTACTGCGTATCAAGGCACGAGGACGAATGGATTGTCAATTATTGGTCTGCATAGTGAAAGGTGCCAACAACAAAGAAAGAAGCCAAATCCAAGGAGAAATTAGAGGCAGGAACATCGAAAAAGACAAGTAGTCCAGCTAACAACACTAGAAAGGCTGCAGATCATGTTCAAGTGTCAGGAAGCAACGCGACAACAAAAAATCCCAGGAAGAAAGAAACAATGTCAAGGGAAGAAGTAAAGGGTGATGAAAATAAGGGAGTAACCTCATGGCCTGAAGATGAGGATTCCCAAATGAAGAAGACTGGGGAATATCCCTCATAGATGAAGAGAACTGCAATGAAGGAGGAGGAAACATGAAAGAAAATGAAATACCATAATAAGCCTCCAGTAATCAAAATTACAGAGGAATATGTTGATCTCGTGACAAACAAAGTCCAGGACATGGGAGAAGATTTCATATGTACAACAGAGGAAAATATGGAGGATATCATGGCTAAGTTGGTGGAATTCCATGATACTCTACAAAGGCTGTAGATTCGTACAGTGCAAAAATTTACATCGCAACAGATAGAGAAGACACAATAAGCACTTGTGTAGAAGGAACAAGAAGAAACAGTTTAGATAGTGGTGAAGGGTAGCGAAACCTTCAAAGTCACACAGAAGATGCTAAGAGTGGATGAGGAGACAACACATAAGCCAGTTGGGGACATAGACCAACTTGAGTTGGTTATGGAGAAGATACCTACAAAGGCACTATAAAAACTACAATCAAGTGATGAAAGATATACAATCCAGACCCTGCACAGATGCTATTAACTTGGAAGTTGGAAGGGAGGTTGCATAAGTGTTACAAATTACGTGTGATCAGTTGACTATGGATAAGGAGGAGGATAAGAGATGCATAGACAAATTAGAAAAGGGACTATCAGAAGTCTATAACAACATCCCAGACTGTGCAGAGGAGCCGAAAGTCACACTAGAAGGGATGTTTCAAAGGATTTTACAACTCATGGAGAATACCAAAAGGATATCACAAATCTCATGGAAAAATTGACTGCTTCTACACCCGAAGAAGTAAGATATCAAAGAGAACAAGAGGCCAATGCGCATGTCGACAATATTGCACAAAAGGTTAAGGTCGTGGAAGAATTATGTGATAAGACTGGTCAAATGTGGACCAACATGGAAGAAGATGAGAAAATACAACAACTAGACCAGAAGGAAGAGAAGATAACTGTATACATTCAAGACTTAAAGAAACAATAAAAGGAAATGGCCATCCTAGAGAGGATGAGGAGTGCACAAGATATGAAGAACCTGCAGGCAGAGATGAAGGCTGCACATGCAGAAAAGAAAGAAGGACTAGCCTAACTAGAGCCATTACAACAGGAAGTAGAGGGGATGATCCAAAAAATGCAAGCAGAGAAGGGGAAAATCGAGAAAATACATGCAAAATAGTGCTAGAAAAGCACATGAAAACACAGAGTGTGGAAAAGCTGGCAGAGCAGAGCACACACGTTAAAGAGAAAGTTATTGAATTGGAAAAGGTATTCTAGGAGTTGCAACTAGTCATCCATAATGTCAACTAAGGCTGAGTGGCTCGAGACGCGTGACATGTCAGTGTTGGGGGCCTATTGGTGCAGACTTATTTTGGGAGAGAAAAAACCTATTTTTGGGCAGAGGCCTATTTTGGTAAATATAAGCCTATTTTTGGGGCGTGCGCCATATGTGGCGGAAAAGCAACATGCAAAAGATGGAGGAAAAGCAGCATGGAACACATGCAGACAAACCTAACCATGATAGGGTTAGGGTTTTGGATATGAATGTAATGGCTACAAGCCAATAGAATAGGATAAATAAAGGCTTATGATTCTAGTAGAGGTTTTTCATTGGTCGGTTGGTAAAAGAGATATATTTTTGGTCTGACTAAGCTAGTTTCTGAGGGTTAGGTCATAGGCTATGGAGCTTGGTGTGGTCTAGTCTGCCTCAAGAAGGGTACTAACCCTCATTGTTTATTGCAATCCTGAAGCATGTAATACACACAACGTATATTTTGAAGAATGATGAATAAACAAGCAGAAGAGACAAATCTTTGTGGATGTAGCCCCAGAAGGGTGAACCATGATAAATCTACTATGTTTATGTGTCATGAATGGTTGGTTTATTGTTATGTTATTTATCAATTAAAGAATGAATGGGTAACTTATTTTAGGACAACATGCATGCATAGTTTGATTAATGAATGAATACTAGATCTAAATGAATGGATAATAAATGTGATGCATGAGGAAAAGGAACATAATAAAGTCCCAATACATTCCATGACTGCATAAAAATGAGTATTGTAGTACCCAATAAGCTATCTTGGGTGATACTGCGTTGTGCACTCTGTGTGCATCATTGCCTTTTGGTTTACCAGGAGGGCTGATAGTTTGAGGGTTTTTTTGGAAACCTTTGAGATTAGAACCTGGGTCAACCCAAGTGTCCAACAAACCCCCATGAGTGCCAACTATTAAAAAAATATCAACATACCGCAAGAAGCTTATTCTGTAGATTTTCCAAATCAGTGGGGCATGAAGACAAACATTGTCATGCATTTGATCTAATGAGGGAGCACATGAAAAAAATGTACAAAATTCAGGAGGAGAATGATGCGACAAAAGGAGGAGGGTCGTATAATACCCCAAGAGGATTTAATCAAGGAATCCGAGGAGGATTTAGTAGGGGTCAGGGTAGAACAAAATTCAGGCGAGGAGGAAGAGGCCCCATAGTATGCTATAATTGTAACCAAACATGACACTTAGCATGGTATTTCCAAAATCCCTGAACAACATGTACTTAATGTCAAGAATTAGAACATTCAAGAGAGGATTGTCCACAACTATTGGAAAAATGGCACGCCGAAGGGAATCAAAATAAGAACCTGAACATTCTAAATATCTCAGCAGATATAAGGGACGAAGACACCAAACTCGCAGTCGTTACACGCAGAGGAACCAAAATAGGGAGAGATGCAAACAATGGAGTGAAACAAGTTGAGTTGTGGGTAAAGAAATCAGAAGAACCTACACAAGCATTTGACCCATAGGAAGAGAATGATACCTATAAACAAGAAAGGAAGAACTCGTGAGACAGGACTGGACAATGTACACATCGACAACACCACCTATGGGGAATATTCCTCCCACTTTGGATTAGGTCATGACCAAAGGATCATTGGAGAAGATAAGCACCTTAGGAATTTTTTTGCAAAGATTTCTAGAGTTGGTCGAAGATGAAAATGAATTGCATACATTATGCTTGAATATCAATCACTGTGCTCAAGGGAAGACAATCCTTACTGAAAATAAAGTAGCAAACCAACTACTGCACAAGAAAATAACCAACGAAGAATTTAGGTTCAATGCACATATTGGAGAATATGACATCGGCAACGTGATGTTAGAATTAGGGTCCTATGTGAACGTGTTACCTAAGAAGACATGGGAGATGATGGGGAAACTAAAGTTAGCGTGGTCACCCATCTAATTAAGACTAGAAAATCAATACAAAATAATATCGATTGGAAGACTAACAAGAATACTTGTGAACATATATTGAGTGCGCATCATCCCAAACTTTGAATTTATCGAGATTGTGGACAACATTCAACCATATCTAGCTTTAATGGGAATGGAATGGTCACTTGATAACCAATAAATTATCGTCTTGAAAAGGTGCGAGATGACATTTGAAGACAGAGACCTGAAAGTGACTGCACCCTTAGACCCAAAATAAGGAAGGTTGTACATAGAACCCATGCAGGGAGATGAAATTGATAACTTGTACTACATGACTGTGAGGATGGATGATTATGTTAACCCCACTGCAGACAACACACTAAGTTGGAGAAACATCAATTTGTGTACATCAGACTCAGAAGTAGGTCTCAAAAAATGGCAGTAGAGGATGCATGAAGTCTCAACACGAAGATGCACGTACATGACTAGGTCATTACGTTGGATTGGAATAGAATTTTTCAACCCACCTAAGTATGACGGGTTGACAGATATAGCAACATTCGTACAAAAGTTTGAGGCACAACTACATGATAAATAGATGCTGCTAGCACTAGACGTTGTGTTGAAAGCCATCCTTTCAATATGGTGGGTGATGCACAGAGGCAGAATAGAAGATTGGAAACAATGTAGGAGAATAATCCATATAAGATTAAATACTGAAGAGGGAGACACGATGAAAAAATATATCGATGAAGGAAACCCAATAGAGCATATTGCGCAATGTGAAAACTAGTGGAATGCAGTTCCCAAGGAGGAATAGATGCACATGTTCATTCATACTATCGAGTCAATATGAAAAAACTATTATTTAGAAATGGAAGTGTGCAGAGACACAATTGAGTGGGGTTACATAAGTCAAAGGTTCAAATAAACATTCATGTTTCAACATAAGTCACCCTCAATAGATACATCACTTCAGGCAATCAAACACAAACTATTCAATGAAGAAGAATAGATGGAAGTAAGATTGATATGCAATTAAGAAGAAAATACATAAGTAATATCAACATGGAGTGCACATAATGTTGCTATGAAAGTCCATAAATTACTTGAATGCTATAATGTGACCGGAGAGGATCAGGATGATGCCAATCCCCAAAATGTTCAAGTATAGGAAACAAAAGGAGAGAAAGTGGTAGAAAGACCGGAGATGGAATCAAAACCCTATGAACAATTAGTAAATACAAGGAGGGCCAACATTGGAACATAGGAAAATACAAAGTCGACGCAGATAGGAGACTACTTGGATGACGGAACTGTAGAAAAAATAGTCGAATTACTGCGCGAGTACCAAGACTTATTCTTGAGAAACTTCCTAGAAATGAAGGGGATAGCTGGCGAGCTAGGAAAAATGAGAATCCAACTTAATCCTGATGCTAAATTGGTATGACAGAGACCATATCGATTGAACCCACGATATAAAGAGAAATTCAATAAAGAAATGGACCACATGTTAATATCGAGAGTTATTGAACCAATCGAAGAGTCCAAATGGATAAGTCCCATGGTAGTACATGACACAAAAACACGGGGAATCATAATCCATGTCGATTTCAAAAAGATAAATGATGCATTCCTACACGACCCATTCCCAACTCTATTTACAAATGAGGTATTGGAGAACGTAGGTGAACAAGAAGAATATTCATTCATAGATGTTTTTTCAGGATACCACCAAATCAAAATTGCGCAGGAGGATCGACATAAGAAAACATTCGCAACAGAATGGGGAAGTTTCTAATACATGGTAATTCCATTCAGATTAAATAATGCACCAACGATATTCTGTAGGGTAGTTTTCAAAGTTCTTAAGAAGTTCATTCATAAATTCCTTGAAGTATATTTGCATGACTAGACTATCTTCAGCCTACTACGAGACCATGTGGAATTGTTGAGATTAATGTTGGACAAGTGCATACAACATCATATATCATTAAATCTAAAGAAATGAATTTTTTGTGCACCTTTCAGAATACTACTAGGACATGTAGTATGTAAATAGGGATTAATAGTGGACCCGGTAAAGATTGCAATAATTTTGAAACTACAACCACCCACATCAGTAAAAACATTATGCACGACATTGGGCCACACAGGTTATTACAGTAAATTCATTAAAGGATACACACAAATCACAACACCAATGCAAAAACTAATGAAAAAGTAAGTGACGTTTCAGTGGAATGACGACTGCTAGAAATGACTAGACACATTGTAACACAAAATAGTAACTGCGCCAGTCCCGATCTTCCCAGATTGGACTAAGGAGTTTCATGTACATGTAGATGCCTCATCTATGGCACTAGGAGAAATATTATCACAGCTAGGTGAAGGGGACATCGATCAACACATTGCATTCACTAGCAAGAAACTTTCAACAATGGAGAACAACTATACCACGACAAAACAAGAGAGGTTGGCCATGGTCTACACACTACAAAAATTCATACACTGCCTTTTTGGATTGTTATACAAAAATTTGTAGGTTGGTAAATGACCAAACCAACCACCAATTGGTGAAAAATAAGAGGCCACATACCCACTGTCACCTTAGGCAGGTGTCTCTGTCACTTTAGAGGTGAGGTTATCACCTCAAGGGGGGAATCCAAGTGACCCTTAGGGGAATTGAGACAAAAAGTGATAAGTATGAGTGGATGTCCCTAGAGTTCAATTCTATATGATAGGGAGATCCTGGAAATATGTATTGGGAAGGTTCAAGGATTTCCAAATGAGTTGAGAGACCTACTGATAGTGAAGTACCTACCCGAGACATAAGAAAACCAAGTGTATGATGAAATATAATCAATTGGACAAGAAATTTAAGCTTGTTGTCCCTAATATAAGATGCTAGTAAAAATATATATCAGCAATGAAATGACACAATAAGCTATTAAACAATTGCTAGAAATCAAATGAGAGATGCAAGAGATAGACTAGCTAAACACTAGTGAAACTCAAGATTCAAAGACCAAGATACTAGCGTGAAAAGGTAAGGCTGTTGTAAACACTTTCTGCAGCAATAAAAATCAACCTTATGGCTGTAAAAAACAACTTATTACAACAAGAAAATCATCCACTAAAATGCCTCCAAATGTTTCCAAAAAGTACGCTAGACCAAGTAATGCACGTGTGCAAACTTTGGGCAATTGCGACGGTTGATTAGAGAGTTATTGAAGCAATTAGATTAGGGTTTTTGTAGACCTAATGATTGAATATGTATGATTCTAAAAAAATCAAGAAATACCCCTTAGGAGGGGATGCCCTAGTGGTTGAAAGGTGCTCTAGTCACAAGGAACAAAACCCAAGTTGCAAAAAGTTAATACATCAAGAAATCACGTTTCCCAATGCAAGAAAATTCAGATTAGTGCCTTTAAAATTGGGTGAATGGGGTCTTTATATAAAAATTTAGATAAACAACAACCCTATAGGTTTAAACCCTTCTACTCCCTAGGGTATTCCAAACAAACTTAGGGTACATCTACAAGGGTATACACACTCGTATTCCTCCTAGCAACCCTTTGCAAAAAAGAAAAACTTAAAACCTTAACAAAGAGATGAAGCAATGGTGGAGGGTGTATCTAGCATACTGCTCCCAAGGGTTTCCACCAACAATAACCAAAATAAACAAGAAATAAATAACATATGCATATTTTTCCTTACCTATGTTATAGCAATATTTTCCTCACTATTACTATCTTGCACAAAGGGCCTTTTTCCATTTCCATATGCAAACTTGTCATCCCTTTTGATGAATCCAGAGAAAAAAATATACATATTTCCACATATACGCTCCCTATAAACTATGCAAGATGTGTATACGCTGGATGCTCCACTATAGCCTGTGTACATCAAGATTTGTGCCAGAAAATACAAAAACAAGGTCGGGTTTCCATGTCACGACAGAAGATCTTTGATCCTTGGCCTTCCACATACTGGAAACATTCCGACTCAGCTCTTCAGTTGCATTCTAAAGGCTATAAAAGCACAATTCCGAGCTATGGAAAGAAGGAGAAAGAATTCAACTTTGAGAGAAATGTTACTATGGAGAAATTACTTCATATTGAGTCTGCATTCCTTTGTCCCTCAAGTCTGAACTCAGTGTTTAGCCCCCAAGCTCTTTCCCTATTGTTGAGAGAACCTCATTGACTCTCTCCTATGAGATTTCCTTTGGTGGAGGATTGAAGTGGTTGAGGCCCATTTGGAAGGAACTTGGTTTCTTGGTTTCGAACCGTGCTGACACAGAAGTGTGTAATGTTGTCACTTCTGTTGATCAATTATTAATAGAAATACTCCTTTCCCGTCCTATTGGTATATTGCAAATGTATGGTTATTATCCATGGGCATGTTTGTAATGTTTATTGATGGATTATTCTATCTAATGTGATAACCCCATTATATCATCACTATATACTTGTTCTGCTCATTTGTTAAGAGCTTATTGTAGGTATAAAGCTTTGGGTCGAAGTGCTCAACGGTGGAACATCATCAAACGTTGGGTCGAGGTAGGCCTCTTTATTATCTTGCACATTAGTTCATATAGCATGTGTTTGAATTGAGTTGATTTCTGTAGTCATACTTGTCTGTTGTGGTTTACCCTTGGCCATAGAGAGTTTTTCCCTCATAACAGAATTGGCGACAATACTGGGGAGAGATCTTCCTTCTACGGGTTGAAGTACTTTTTCTTCTTGCATTGCTCTTTTTCCTTTGTGTTTCTTGTCGTATCACTGCTCAACGGATTTTGTTCACTCTAGTTCTGAGTTTCCATCCTTCTTTCCTTTTCCTGGCCTTGTTTTGAAGCCTATACACTCCTTTTGCCCTGACAGTTGCGTATACCCTCTTGCTGTCTCACTACAGGATGCGTATATACGCCATGTTCTCCTGAACAGTCGTGTATACCACTTTCCTTTGCTTGTTTTCTTGGTTTAGTGATTGATGGGTGAGATTTGATGATTGTTGAGCCTTCTTAGGTCTCTGGAGTGCTTGTTGAGTTTCTTTGGGTTGACGAGAAACCTGTTGGGAGTTGAATTTTTGGGCATAGTCTTTCTATTTGTTTTTTATCCTTGTTTGTCCTTGAATCCTGGGTTGTTTTCTTGGCTTCTTGGTATTCTTCTTGAGTTATTTCATTTATACATAGTAGAATTTATATATCAGGTTGTTTTACAATCCATGCATTTTCTCTTTAATATATTGAAAATACAAAAAACAAATAAGGCATTTTGCATTGGTTAACATTTTTGTCTTTGAACCTTTACCATTAGCTTAGTTTATTTAGCGAAAGATTGCATTTAACTTATGAATTGCAAAGTTGAAATTGAAAATTGCACTGCTTTTATTAGCATATCATTCATCGAAAAGTTAAAGACAAACTTTTCATTATATTCATATTCATTTTCTTGTAGATTCATAACATCATGAGTTTCACCTCCATACCCTTTTGAGAAATCATGGCCAATAAAATTTATGCTTTAAACTAAAATTGATTAGTCACGATTTTATTTTTTAGGGTGCATAAACTAGTCTAAGATTTAGTGCCTTGGAATAGGATTTTGTGAGTAAACTTCTCCAAGGAGATTAAATCAACATATGTGTCTGAGACAGGGAGTTGAGAAGTCCATTGTATAATTGGTAATATCAGGAGGCTCCACTCACACTAGAGTTAATCACGAGGTCGCACGAAGTTAGTTGAAGGGATAACCCCTGGATACTCACCTAGCGTCATAGATATTTCTGTGGATTTATTAATATTTGGGGATCTTGATAGTACCCACACCTCTGTGAAAGGCGGTGCTTTCAGGGTTTTGGGATTTGCTACCCTTCCCATACAGTGATCTGGACTTATGAATGCTCACCTGTGCATTAGTTATACAATGGTTTATCAGTTGCTTGACTTAGGTATCTCATAGGTTACTGGTAGGGGTTATTCTGCTTGTTACCTAGGTTAGATAGGGGTCAGACAACACACAACCTTATGGAGGATTACCTCTCTCGGGGGATCTGACTGATTGGTTTTTAAGCCCACGAGGGCCCCTAAAACGGATTCTGTTACCTCCAAACTTTAGCAGGGAGTCTTAGGTCCCTCTTAGATGAGACATACCTTCTTTAGCGAGGAAGGCCACTTAGCCACTTTAGCCCGTTTGCATGCATATTGGTCATTTGACTTTTTGGCATGCTCTTTGACTACTAGTTGGCCTTAGGATATATTTTCATTTTGTAGAGTCATAAGTCGTCGTGGAGTCGAACCAACTTCATCACCGGTCCCGTCGATTGTTACAGTTACCACCAGTTTTCGAGTTTTTTCCTTCTAAAAGGTGTAGAGTTATCAAGCATGGTACACACACATCCACCTTTCA
Organism: Picea engelmannii; assembly: GCA_009831015.1. Classification (NCBI taxonomy): domain Eukaryota; kingdom Viridiplantae; phylum Streptophyta; class Pinopsida; order Pinales; family Pinaceae; genus Picea; species Picea engelmannii. The sequence goes on along the minus strand of ML779089.1, from coordinate 578,829 downwards.
GACTTGTGGTTCCACAAGGATGAGTACTGAGTTCAGTATTCAGAACATTGGGAGTTCTTTGACTCCCATACCCACTATAATTAATGGCACCCCTTCGACTACTGCAACCACTATAGTTGCAGGGACAGAGGCTTATACTGGTACTATGGCTCGAACTGTAGTTAATGCTTCATCTCTTGCCTCAAATCCTTTTGGGGTTTTTGGCCACTCACCGAGTTACAATGTTCAGTCCATCCCTATGGTTTCTAGCCCATTTTCGTATGGTATGCCTAACTTCACGTCGCAGTTTTCAATCGCCATACCAGTTGTTGGCCCTAACATTAGCTTTGGACTTGGGGGCACTACACCTCCTTACACTCCTTTCCCGTTTGGTGGTTCTCATATTCCCTAAACGAATCCTAATATAGGAAGTGTACCTTTTCCTAACCTTGGATCTAATCCTTCTATGACTGGATGGAACAACCCAACGGGCAGACAAGTTCCACCCTATATCCCTACCCCCTCTGTGCCGATTCCGACCAATACTTTTGGTATGAATAATCCACTTCAATCCTTCAGATTCCCATCTAGAGGAGGTCAGTCTTACACTTTGGGCAACCCCCAACCTGGATCCAATCCGGTTGGGGGCAATTTTCACAACCCCTAGTTCAGATATAATTCGGTCGGGGGAAATTTTCATAATCCTTATCAGAACATTGTTGTTGGAATGATACCCAACCCATACTATAAAAATCATCCCAAAGGAGGGCCCTATAATTTTGGATATGTCTTTGGTACTTACCTGAATCCTCGATGGAATGCAGTTCCCAATGCACAATCTTTTGCGGGAGGATGGGGCCCGATGCCGCAACCCTGTCACCCTTTTCTGGCCATGATCAATCGACCATACTTGGCTAGTTAATGAACGACGCAGTACTTCATGATCCCTCATGGCCCCCAATATCCACTAAACTTCCTTCGTACATTCCAAAGTTTGAGGGTAAGAATGGAGAAGACCCTGGTGAACACGTCACTACCTTTCACTTTTGGTGCTCATCAAATTCCCTGAACCACGATTCCATTAGATTATGACTGTTTCAATGCAATCTCATCAGAGTTGCTTCACAATGGTATATTGAGATACCCAGGGGAAGATATGGATCATTTAATCAATTGGTAGTGGACTTTCTCAACCACTTTCCATTGCCCATTCATTATGACGTTGGCCTCAAAATTTTGTCAACTTTACACCAGGACACCACCACTCATATCTCAGATCATATCCAGGAGTGGCGTAGACGGAGGTGATTGATTAAGACCCCCATACCCCCATCCTTTCTTCTAGAATGGTTTTTAAAGTCTTTGCACCCTCCTATATCGAAAGATGTTACTACTTCTGGGGTCTCCAACGAGGAAGAAGCTATCTTTAGAGCCCAACAATTAGATTTAATATATGCTCCATATGGGATGTTATATCACCTTCTTCCAGAAGCACCACGGTCAAATTACGATCCTAATAAAAAACCCGGACCTCATGCTGGTGACATTGTAGGATCCACCAATGTAAAGCCTACAGACTCGACAATGAAGTCTGTCGAAGGGTCTGCTTCATCAGGATCCTCCAAACCCACCTAGTCGGTGGATGTACATTCCGTGCAATCGTCAAAAAACCGAAATGGTCACCAACAACCAGATGGGAATAAAAGGAAAGGTCGAAACAACTGTAAGGGTGGGAAAAATGGCAAAAAAACCAAGTACAAAGATAATAATGGGAAGCATAATGATAATGATGGAGAGGGAAAGAAAGAGAAACGTAAGGTAAAGTTTCCTTGTAAACTTTGTACCGATGATCACCTTACACATTTATGCCCAAAACTCATGGAGGATGTGAGACTTTTAAACCTACCACCTGCTGTGCTGATGAATCCATTCCCACACAATCAAAACTTAGCCTCGAGCTCTTTGAATGCTGGAAATGTGCCCGGTGGACGTCAAAACCCACCATCGCAAGATGGAGACCGTGTTTGTATCAATATGGTAGACCCAAAAATCGATGTAGCCACACGTTCTCGAGATTTTAGCTCTTCAAAAGATAGTACCAGCCTAGAAGCTCCCCCTCCCCCTCTAGAGATGAACCTACAGATTGAGAAACCGAAGCCACCACCCTGTATTCCGAAAGGAGTACTCGAGCTCTCTACTCACAACCCTAATGTTAGATCCGCCCAGAACTACTCTATCATTGAGGATCTGGGCCAAACACTTTGTGCGATGTCAACTTTGGAGGTACTCCAGACGTGTCCATCATAGAGGAATGCCTTGCTCTCTGCCTTAGGAGCTCTAGAGCCTAGTGGCTCGAAACTCATCAAGTTTGATGTCAAGGATGTGAAGCCTCGCTTACCCTACCATGTGGATTTCCAAATCCACGTGGAGTATTCCAAGTATACTATCAAATGAGCAATCGTTGATGAAGGTGTTGACACCTATGTGATGTCCTTGGTCTGTTGGAAAGCTCTCGGTTCTCCGACCCTTTCCAAGTCGTCAAACATGTTGACTACATTTGATGGTCATTCTTTCCACCCTCATGGTATTCTCCCTGCCTTTTTAGTCTAGTTAGGTGGGAAGATGGTAGAGGTGGAAGTAGAGGTAGTTGATGCACCTCTCGATTATAACCTGTTACTAGGTCACAATTGGACCTATGTTATGGTTTCTATCGTATCGTCCGTTTTCCATATACTTTGTTTTCCTCATAAAGGGGAGATTGTGACTATCGACCAATTATCCTTTGCATACTCTAGTCCTAATGCATTTGTTGTACTATCGATCCTTGTGATCAACAATTCTCTACCGACAATTGAGAATATTGACATCGAAATGTATTCTTCCCTCATGGGTGCCTTCAACTTCTCGGCACCGATTCATCACGTTTGTGCCATGTCTAGTAGGGTTGCTTCAACTGAGAGGTCCATACCTTTCCGCACTTCCAATTTTAGTGATCCATGGACCCTACCTTCTCTGACTTCATTGGGTGAAGGAAATTTTCACGTGGGCATGGCTATGCCACTATCGAAAACAAAGATTGTGTATCAAGTTGTTCTAGACTCTTCTGTCGATCCCAATCCTATTACCTCATCGACGGATGAGGAGGATCCTGTTCTCAGGCCTGTATGGGCCACCTCATCATCCTACCCACATGATTTCCTAGATGGGAATTTTCCTTTAGATGAATCCATCCTCAAAGCCATGAATGGTTCTGAGAGACCTTGGAATGATATGCATCATCGATCTTATTTTCTTGCAAGTCTCGAAAGAAACGAGCAAGATGATTTTCGGTATACCTTGAGTGAGATAGTTAGTCACGCCATAGTCCCACTCGATACATACGACATTTATGCTGAAGGAAACATGGCGATTATTTCTCCTACCGTCTTGATCAATATCTCTCATACCCCTAGCAAGATTGAGAATATAAATATAGGTGTGGATTGTTCGCCAGAAGAAATTCTGATCTACACCAAACTCTTCAAGGAATTTTGAGATGTATTCGCTTGGTCATACAAAGAGATGCCAGGGATCGACCCCCGTATTGTCAAACATGAGATTAGGACTTATCCGGATGCTAAACCTATTCGAAAACGTCTCAGAGATGTAAATCCTAGACCCTGCTATTAAGGCAGAGGTGGAGAAGGTACTTAATGTTGGCTTCATCTACCCGGTTCCCTTGAACGAATGAGTATCCAAGCTCGTTCCCGTGAATAAAAATCAAGGAACCCTCTGTGTGTGTATGGAATTTCACGACATGAACAAGTCTTGTCCTAAATATAACTTCCCCACACCTTTCATTGACCATATTCTCGATGAGTGTGCCGGAAGAAAAATATTTTCTTTTATGGATGTATTTTCAGGATATAACCAAATCCAAATCAAACCTGAGGACGAACACAAGACGACATTTATATGTCCTTGGGGTACTTTTGCGTACCGAAAAATGCCTTTCGGCCTTGAAAATGCCAGAGAAACCTTCCAATGTGCCATGACTTTCACTTTTCATGATCTCAAGAACATAGTCGAAGCCTACCTTGATGATCTTGTTGCTCACTCTCGCAAGAGAGTGGATCATGTTATACACCTTCAGCTAGTCTTTGAAATATGTCGTTACTATAGAATCCGGTTAAACCCTCATAAATTCATCTTCTGCATTAAGTCTAGTCGTCTCTTAGGAGTTTTAGTTTCATAGACTGGGATCATGGTAGATCATCTTAAGGTTGAGGCAATACTTCAGTTGCCTCCCCCGTGCATAATTAGACAACTTCAAGGTTTACAGGGGGAAAGCTAACTTTCTATGTCGATTCATAGTGAATTATGCCAATATCACTAAGGGTTTCATACACCTCTTGAAGAAAGACACTCCTTTTATCTGGGATGAGCGAGCCCAGGAGTCTTTTGACTCTTTGAAGAAATCCTTGGTATCGGCCCCTCTGCTGAAATCCCCTGATTATAGTAGAAATTAATTGCTATATATTTCCGTGTTTATTGAGACAATTGGTATGGTTCTAGTTTAGGAAGATGATGAGCTCCATGAGCACATCATCTACTATCTCAGTTGAAATTTAGTCGGTCCTGAGCTTAATTACTCTCACATAAAAAAACTATCTTTGGCTTCTGTTCACACAGTCCAACGTTTACGTCACTATATATTTCTTTGAAAAACTACTATGGTTGCTGGTGTTAATCCATTTCAATACATCCTCAGCAAGCATATCATAGGTGGGAAATATAATAAATGGATTGTCATCCTACAAGAATTTGATCTCAACTTTGCTTCAGCCAAGTTCAAGAAATCACTAGTTTTTGTAGAGATAATATCTGATTTTCCACGATTAGACGAGGATGTTATCCATGTCGATTCATTTGTAGACGAACACATTTTCCTTGTATCCTCGTCCAACCTCTGGTATGGAGACATTGTTTTATATCTTCAAACCTTTAAGTTTTCTCAACATCTCTCGCGCGATGATCGACGACATGTTAGATATCAAGCCAAAAAGTATACTATCATCGATGACACTTTATATCACCGAGGAATAGATAATATCTTGCATCATTTCTTAAATCACGAGGAAGTCGATTTAGTCCTAAACGATTTCATAAAGGGGCTTGTGGTGGTCACCTATCCGGGCTTGCGACAACCCAAAAAATCCTGTGAGCCAGTTATTTATGGACCACTATCTTTAAGGATTTTATCGAAGAGGTTAAGAAGTGTCACCCCTACCAGGTGTTCACTCAGAAATTGTGCTCGCATCTAGACCCTCTTCACCCAATAATTACCACCGGTCCCTTCACCAAGTGGGGGGTATATTTCATCGATTGCAACTCAACTTCAGCTGGGGGGCACCAACATATTATCATGGTTGTCGACTACTTCACTAAGTGGGTTGAGGCCATGCCTACCATTAAATCCAATCGGAAGATGACATTCTTCTTCATGTTCAACCAAATTATCACCCAGTTCAGTATCCCGAGTGAGATTGTCAGTGATCATGGCAGTCACTTTCAGAGTGAAATGATGGTAGAACTAGCATCTAAGTTGGGGTTTATACATGATCATTCATCTCCTTATTACCCCTAGGAAAATGGGCAAGTAGAGAATGTCAACAAGTCTCTCAATACCATCTTGAAAAAAACTGTCAGTCGGAGTAATTCCAATTGGTACATCATGCTATATCCCGCACTTTGGGCATACTGAACCTCGGTTAAGACTGCCACCAATTTTTCCCCTTTTCAGTTAGTGCACGGTGTGGATTCGATCCTTCCCATTGAATGTGAAATCCCTTCTCTCAAGTTGGCAGTTGAGCTCCTACCTGACACTTCGGATTTAGAGTGACGCCTTGTGCACCTAGAGAGTCTTGACGAGCAGCGTTGGGATGCCTTTATGGATATCGAGGAAAACAAGAAACATGTTAAAGTTCAGTACGACAAGTCTATATGTCCCCAGTTGTATGATGAGGGTGACTTGGTCCTCTTGTATGATCAAGACAAAGAACCTCTAGGGGCAGGCAAGTTTAAACCCATGTGGCACGGTCCTTACATCGTGTGATGGGTCCTAGAAAAAGGAGCCTATGAGTTGGAATATTATGAAGGGAATAAGTTGGTCGAGCCCATAAATGGTCTCTACTTGAAAATGTACTATGCTTGAGCCCTAGGCTTGGGTGGAACGCTTTGTATACTAATGTAAATTTAGTGTATAGACGTCTCATTTCTCCTTTTCTTTTATCTTTATCTTGCTTATCACATTTTCCCTTTGTTGGCAGATGTCAATGAAGTCTTTGGTCTACCTTGGATTTGCAGACGGAGCCAGTTGTCATACATGGAAGTTGGCTTCCTCTTCCTGGGTGGTGTACTCACCCGAGGGTCTGCTGGTATCTTCAGGTGGTGCATGCCAAGGGCCATCCACGAATAACGTGGCCGAATATAGCGCCGTCATATAAATTTTGCGCGATGCTATCTCGCATGGTATTCGCTCGTTAGAAGTTTGCAATGATTCCCAGTTAGTAGTATGTTAGTTGAACGACCGTTACCGCATGCACGATCCTACTCTACTCCGTTGATTCCTATGGGTACGTCTTTTAGAATGACAATTTGATTTTATTACATATTATCACATTCCTAGGAGTTCTAATTATGTATCCGATGCCTATGCTAATTATGTTTTAGATTGGAATTTGTCACATTAGTAAAGCAAAGAAAACCATTAAATCAATGTACATCTTGTAAGACATAAGTTGATCCAAAGATCCCTTTTTATATATTTCAAAAATATGGTGTTTATATTACAAAATTGGGGCCAAAACCCTCAAAATACATATACAGCCGATATACATATCCCACAACATATACACCTATGGAACCGAATGTGTTTTATGGTAGAAAACCACAGCATTTGCGAGACGCCCAAAGAGTCATACCCATGCTCTAGGTACACCAACAACCTTTCGCTGCATGGCTTCAGGTAGATCCTCTACTTGAACCATAGGAATCCTCTATGTCAAACGAGACAGGTTACCCTGCACATTCTGTAGGACTCTCTCCACCTCTCCTCCCACTGCCTCATCTCCCCGGTTCCTCCGCCTATGTCATAGGAATCCCTTTAGCTGTCGCAGACCCATGTCTTCGATTACACAAATATATAGTTAATATTTAAAACACCATCCAAAAATATTTTTGTTTCCTTTAATAAAAAAATACAAAAAAAATGAAATATGTAAAAATATTTTACCTATGGCGCCATAGGCGACCCCTAGTGGAAGTGGCATATCTGGGTCTCCTCTGAAATCGATCCCCTCATAGGGATAGTCAACCAGTGCAATACTTTTTCTCCACCACCAGAAGAAAAAATCATCGATGTAGGGTGTTGACACCCTACCTCCCCCCTGTTGTCTCATGACCTCAATCCACCGTGCCATGGATGGATCACGTGGTCCCATAGGAAGGATCTCCACTCTAGATCCCAGACCTGGAACCCGCTTGAAAAAGAAGCTGCAAAGGATAGAGGCAAACCAGAGGTTTCGCTTACCCCCCTGCTTGCACTCTGTCAACTGACCTTTCATATTGGTCAGTAGTGAGATACACCAATCATAGATAGTGGGTCTCACACACTCCACTGTGTAAAACATAAGCGGTATCGATTCTTGATAAAACGAGGCCAAACCTATGATCCTGGTAAGCACGAGCACAATGATATTCAAGATAAGGTTACTAGTTTCTCGGATGGGGACTTGACTTGCCACCATGGGTGTCCCGACTACACAGTGGGATTCGATATACTCCTAGATCTTCATCCCACTCCCTGCTCTATGTGACTTGAGTTTCACAACCTCTCCTCGGCGTGATAGACTAGTCAAGAAGTATATGTCCTCTACTTCGATCCTTAATGGTTGTCCATCAAGGATAAAGCTCTTGCTATCAGGATCCCAATAACCCACCAACATTTCCAACAACCTCACTTGGGCCCTCATTCCTTTGAGAGCCCAAAACTTGTACAAACCACATCATTTTAAAGCCACTTGAGCCACTAGATCCTGATACATAGTTCCATCTACCTCCTCATTCTCTCGCTCTCTCCATTCCAAGACTATCCTGCAAAAAACAAATAAATTTTTGAGTTAAGAAACCCCTTTTTTTTGCCAATTGCATACATATACGCGGCTTACTTGCACACAGTTGCATGTAGGGCTAAATACACGCTCCCTGTAGTTCACACAGGGGTGTATACCTAGTCGTACATGCGACCTACACAAGGAAACCCGCGTATACTGAAAATCCTGATTTACGCCCTCAAAAACTAAAAAATGGAAACCTAATTCAAAAATGTAATCCACTGAATTTGAAGAGGATGAGATGAAGACTTACCTGATCTAGACGGTTCATGATTTCGTTTCCTGATTCTCTCGGAATCATCGTTTGAATCTTGGAGGTATTTTAGTCCAAATTTCACTATTTGGGTAAAAATCAAAATGATACAGTAATTTGTGATTTTATTACTATTTATAAGTTATTTTTACCCACTTTATATAGTCTCATGCTATTTGTTAACCTAATGGACTAATTCAAGAATGGTTTTAAGATGGTTTTTGTAGTTTTGACTCAATTTTCTTGCGGATTTCAACGTCATGGTTGGCTGTTCTTCTCCTCAGGCAGGTATTTTCATAACCTAGCATATAGGATAGGTATTTATTCCGTCTTTCATTTTTCATTATCCTTCGACTACCTCTTTTTACATCTTAGGTACGAACCCATTTATTGCAACGCATGACCCTCGATCTGCTATAAGTAGCGTCATTAATAAATGGTAGAGACTTACCAAACATGGGTACCCTAGTTAGATCCTCTTTGTCATTTGGTGCACATGCCAAGTTTTTTCCTTAGGACCGGGAGTCCATTATAATTCGATACATGACTTAATGATGAACCTCATTTATCATTCATACACACGCGGCCTTATTATCCGCGGACTCCCAAAAACGAGTCTTAGTTAAGCTCTTTTCCGACTCGTCTAAAAAACCAAAAAGATTGTTGAGTGATTTGTCCCTTTAACACTCATTAAAATTGGATTTGAAAGGTCATGAGTCTTAGTTAAGCTCTTTTCCGAATCGTTATCAAAAATAGAAAAGATTTCCAAGTGAACTTGTCTTTTTCACACTCGTAAATTGGATTTGAAAAGATGTCTATTTGGCACAAGTTTACCTCTTTTTCACACCAAGTAGAGTAAAAGATATAAAGAAGGAAATTTTTTGGCGTTAAGTTGTGATTGCATCTCTTGCCCTCGCTTGTAGTATTGAGCCTTTAACCGGTTCTCTCTTTGTGTTATAAATTGTTGCCTAAGTAGTTTTTGCATCCTCAACTAAGTAGAGATTTGTTTATATCCTTCGTAATTTGACACCCGATACCCTAGAGGGAACATTACCCCGAGTATCCATCTCCCACATGCATTCCCCTGCATTGAGCATAGGTATGTTCCACTACTGGAACTAATTTTGCTTACTTGCAACACTCATTCCCTCCTCTATATCATAGCATTCATTTGTTATGAAAAAACAAAAAAATACAGGTGGGAAGGGAGATATATATTGTAATTGGCAGTAGTCGTTTCGCCTTTGAACGTAGCACAAAGTTATTGAGTCCTTGCGTCATCATAATTTTGGGTTTAGCATGGCCTTAGGAAGTTGATCTAGTTACAGAGTTTTCTCTACTGACTGGTTACTCTTCCAGTCCCTATAGAGAACATTATTTATGCCTCTTGCATCTAATAGTCACATCATTGAGTCTATGCTGCTGGAGTCCACCATATGTCTCGTGCTCTTGTTCAAAGGAAATATATCAACCTGTGTCGGCCATTCCTCAGAAATCTTGATTTTGCATGTCGACCATACCCTCAGTTTGTCTCAGAATCACATGATACTATGGTCTTATCATGCACCGTGGCCCTACTTTCATCATTGGTAGGTCACCTTGAACCCAACAATTGACACTTCGTCATTGGTTGTTGACTGGGTGGTTTCACTTGTGTTCGACGACAAGACATATATTCACACTTTGGGATTTGTGAAGTGTCTTGGTTTCCATTATCCTTATTGGTGTTTTCCTCGCCTTTGTCAGTAGTTTTCATGATTGGTTTCTATTCAGAGGGTCTTTTTCATGTACCACTTGCATTTTTCACACGCAAAAGACGCACAGGGTCGTTGGTTTGTGAACATGTTCTTCATACGATCTCCACCAAATCATGAAGCTCCTGCTTTGTTCCTCATGATGACTGATGAGATATGCCTTAATGATCTCCTTTCAGTGGGTCTCTTTCCATCGACTTCAACTCATTTATTCTGGATATGGGACCTAGAGTTTTGTGAGTGCCTTGAGGCTTGCAGTCATTAGTGGTAGGATATCTCACCATTGACAGATGGGAATACATCAATGTGTCTTGATCAATCTATTTCTCAAGTGTTCGACACCAACTCCTTTATTCACACTTGTAGAAATGTACTCGATGCCTTGATACTTACTTCCATTATTGGTAGGAAGTCTCACATTTGTTAACGGTATACCTCAATGACTGGTAATCAAACAATGTCTCATCATGTTCGACCTCAACTCCTTTTTTCACATGATGTATACTTGCACCTTGGCGGATTGTGTAGAAGACTTGAAGACATCACTATGTGGCCACAAATTTCCTTAGCTTATTGTTTCCTTTTCATTGGACCAACACCTATTTGAATTCAGTGATCATGGGAGATCAGTTTGTACTCCATGGTATACAGGTATCTTCAGAATGATTTTGAGACTGGTTTCACTGGGCCTTGTTCATGACTATGACATCTTTTGGCATGTAACCACATTTGTATTTTCTTATTCATGGCCGTGAACACTTATTTGGTATATTTTCCACATGGATCTGCATTGTATTCTTGACAGCCATGTATGCAAAGTCAGTACATAATGTAATGAGAAATTGAATTCGTCCAGATGGTTCTCTACCACTCCACTTCTGGGTTATTTATAATGTATTTCAGCCATCACAGACGCTCCTCTGATGTCACACATTAGGGGGCATCTGTTATAGCAAGATTTTTCTATCTATTGTTATTTTTCACAGGGGGCCTTTTTCCATTTCCTTATGTAGACTTATCATCCCTTTTGATGAATCGAGAGCCAAAAATATACATTTTTCCACATATACACTCCCTATCACCTATGAAAGATGCGTATACACTGGCTTCTCCACTACATCCCATGTACATCAGGATTTGTGCCAGAAAATACAAAAATGAGGTCGTGTTTCCATGTCACGACAGAAGATCTCTGATCCTTGGCCTTCCACATACTGGAAACATTCTGACTCGGCCATTTAGTTAGATTCTGAAGGCTATAAAATCACAATTTTGAGCTATGGAAAGATGGAGAAAGAATTCAACTTTGAGAGCAATGTTACTTTGGAGAGAGCTTGAATATATTGTTATGCTGAGAAACTGAGTTTTGAATTACTGTATACCTGTCAATTGAAGGAATATGAAGTCCAGCCTTTGAAATTCTTGGATATGATTAAAGTGTGTTTTCTGTAATTTCCTAGAGCTACCTGGTTGGTACGGCAAGAACCCACAACCCCAACCAAGGTAAGTCTCCTTGTATTTGTTTATGTGTGTGTGGGTAGATGTTCATGATTGTTAGATAGGAAATTATCATTTTCTGAGTTTAGAAACTTTAATATTTGTGTTGTATGAAGTAAGTGCAGGAACAACCAGGCTCCATCTCTCACCTACATGCACCAAGAATGGAGTGTCTTGTGTAATGTTTCCTGTGTAGGGACATATTTTCTTCCAGAATTGATTAAGTTATGAGTGATTGCCTTTTTACTGTGTGTAGAAAGTTGATTACATATTATTGTTGAAATTAGTTGCTATAGGGGATAAAGTATTAACCCATATCTATCTTTCATGAGCCTATAATGAGCAGATCCATCCCCTGAACAAGAATTCTGAATTAAACATTTGTTGATCAGTTTTTCTTTCCGAATTTTGAATTGTATGTGTGTAGTGTTATTTGAAAGGTGTGAAACATAGTATTTTGTTATTGAATGTTTCTTCTTTATGCTATACTCATCAGACATAGGAACCTATCTGTTATCGGTACATATAGTGCATCAACTCTACTGATTACGAATCCCGGTTGATAATTTATGTTTGGTAATATATTATGCAAATAATTGCACCAACATAGACACTCATTAAAATACATTTGACAAGAGAGAAACACCAAAAATCACCAAGAGTAACAATTTTTTTATCCTAATACATTGTACAATGGGAGAGTTATGTTATGAAATGAGATCTTATGATCTCTATTTATACAAAATGTCTCCAAAATAGTTTTTCGAAATAATTTTAGGGTAAACTACAATAATAGGGGTCAACAACCCTAATCTTTCCCCTTTTACAAAACAATATTAAACAATTATCTTAAAATTTACTTTTACACAAAAAGAAACCCTAACTTAATGTGGCATCACCCCTTTAGGGGACATTTTGACACTAGGAGTAAGTCGTTGGTGTTGGAGGAGTGTAATTAGGATTCCAAAATCCACATGTCAACCATCCAAGTCATTTTATTCATGGTTAAATCCTCATTCTCCTCAAAAAATCCTTGTGCCAATGAATGATAACCTCAACACCAAACCCTATCCCTCCTAGGTGATGTCATGCCTCTATAGGTGACATTTTTCCTCTCATAGGAAAAACGTTTGGCATGTGAGGGCTAGGTTATGTCATCCAAAATATATTCTAGGCCTCCAAAGGTATGTCTCTCTCATCTGGAATGTGGGCCCTTTTCATCCACCCATGTTCTTCAAGCCCCATGGAATCCCAAGTTAGGTTTGTTCCTCCAAAACTATCCACCAACTAGGTCCTGCAAAGACAAATAAGCACGCCCTCCAAGGATATCAAGTCAAAATATCATGATAAGTAAATCAAGTCAATAAATGAGCCACCTAAGAATGTGCATCAAATATTACCCTGTCAAACAATTAAGTGCACAAAGACATTATGCAACTTGCCAAGCTTTGATATGGGAGGGTTGACGAGGTGTCCTATTGGGTAGATCTTTCCCTAGGTCTAGGAGTGTTTCCAAGATATTCCTTTCTAATCCATGTACAGTGGATGAAGTGGTTAAGGGTTAATGCTCAATGGGCATGGGGTTCATGACATACAAGGGGCTGCAGTGTCTCATTCATGGGTGCCTTTGTAGAGGGTGTGTGGCACCTTCGTTTGTAATGCAATTTTTCCAAGCCCATCATTTTTTCCATTAGTTGTTTATTTCATAATTTAAGGACAATTTGAAGGCCATTTTCCTGGCTTGGTGTCCAAATAATGACAATGTCACTCACAAATACCTAGTGGAAATGAGAAGGTTGGGTTGTGATGCGACCCCCTTTCTATCAACCATGCAACTAAGATCCATTACCATGGTTTTGTGACCATATGATGGTAATTTCATACCACTAGATATCCATGATCATAATAGGTCGACTCATGATGAGATCTCATATCCTCAAACTAACCCTTTAAGCATTCATAATCATTATTCTTGTGGGTCCCCCTTTTTTTACAGATAAGTGTTTCATTACTTTCTTGGGGGATTCCCTGGGTGAAACATCTCGAAGGTTTATATATAGGATTTTATCTTTTAATCTACAACAACCCCTCTGGGCCTTAATCTCCTTCTTCTCATATATTGAGGGAAAATCCATTCTTGGGTCAATACACTCATAAATCCAAAGAGATAAGAAAACGAGGGGTTTAAGTGATGAAAAGTGGTAAGTATGGTCAATAACGGTAGGATGGGTTTTCAAGGGAGTTCCTAGTAACAAACCCATCCCCAAGTAAGACCACTTACTAGGGAACAATGTCAAACACCAAGGTGAAACAAGGAAAAAGGCATAATTTCCAAGCATATGTCATGAAATCTAAAGCAATCTAAGATACAACATACTAAAATGCTTCAAATATTGAAATGGAACTCACCATAATACATGACTTGTACCTCATGGAGCAAGGCCCAATGCCTCTCGAAATCCAGCTGGTGTGGTGGATGCCATCTGAAAATATACGACCTATGTGGTGGTGAGAAGGGTCTCTTGGTACTCTATATATGCAACCTAAGGGCCTAGAGATATAATCTCCTTATTTATCCCACAAAATGGGGATAATAGGGATCACACTTTAATATGTATACAGATCATTCTGTGCTGCAATATCTAGTTAATAAACTAGTGTTGGGGGGGAGGATTTGTATATGTGAACCAAATTATTTTGAGAATGACATGAAGACAAAAATATAGAGGAGATGTAACAAGGAAATACATAGAGATATTTCCAGAAACACATAAATATAGTGAAACCCAACTTCTGTTAATGAATAAGAGAGAAAAACATTGTAAACACACATTGACAGAATGGGCTATGCTTCATTCACAACAAGCTTTAAATAACACTCCATTGCATGCTTAAAGGGCCTCCACCTCAATTATATATGAGAGTGAGGAGAAAAATTCCCATGATGCATGTGGGATAAATTAATCAAAGTTTATAAAATTCCATAGGCATGTTTTAAACACTAGAACTTCCTAGGAAGTCACCCATCCCAGTACTACTCTAGCCTGAGCACGCTTAACTGCAGAGTTCTAATGGGATTTGATGTATTAACCCTATGTTGTAGGAATGTACATAATACCATTAGGAAATCATTACATTATTTCTACAATTAACAAATGAAGATGGTATTACATTCCATTCCCCATCAAAAGGGTCAATATTATGGTTTATCAAAACCATAGACTCAAAATGTTGAGTCAATGGAAGAGGTGGATGGTCACCGAGATCCACCTAGATCATTCCTCCCCCCTTAGGAAGAAATGGTCCTCATTGCATCAAGTTTCCTCAAGAAATGGGGGAAATTCTATTGAATCTAAACCTTAGTGAGCCACTTTCCTTGTTGAAGTAGATTTCCTTCTTGTACTTTGCATGTGGAAGGATGCCATGAACCTGTTGGAGGTGTTGGATCCATTCAATAGATATGGCTGCATGATGTACCTTGGTATGAGTGTGGGAGGAATCTATCTATGAAGATGCAACAAGAAGAGTTATATCAATGGTGGATAATGGTTGGAACCCAAAGCACTCTTGAAAAGGGTCATGGCCAATATAGCTATGCTGAACATATGGAATATTCTCTTCATGCTCCTCTATAATATTGTCAACCTTCTTTCACTAGATAGAAATGTCTTGGTCTGAGGCCATAGTGTTCACAATGACCTCTTGTTCATCATCTGATTGGATCGTGAAGAGGGAAAAATTTGTGGTCTGAGAGATTACGTTGCACAATTTTTTTTCCGAGATCAATGAAGTGGGAGTAGTCTGAGCTACCTCTGGTACCCTATAGAGATGAAATCCCAAAGTAACAATGATGACGAGGGGTTGATACTCATAGATAGAGTGACGTTTCCACATATATGGTTTTCCTAAAAGAACATCACAGACTTCAAGTGGGGAAATATCACACAATGCCTCATCCTTGAAGGGTTTGATGCCATAGGATATATCACTGACACAAATGTATCGTCCCTAGCTCAACTATCCGATGGTGTATGGTTGGGGGTGTGACATCATCAAAAAATTCAATCTCTTGACAACCTTGGCTTAGATCAGGTTCTTCTGAATCCCACTGTCAATAATGAAATGTAGTGGGGTCCCCTTTACCCACATCTACGAGTGGAAGAGGCGCTCCCCCTATTCAAGCTCCTCTAGTTATTCTAGTTGTATTGGTGTGGTCGTGATGGTAGAAATGGATTCTTAATTGATGATCTGCTTCCCTTTATGGTGCTCTGAATAAAATTCTGAGTTAGGTTCTGATTATTTTTCTTTTAGCTCGGCCACCAATGACTGTTTTGAGCGACATTCATTGGTGTTGTGCAAAGGGATTTTGAGGAACTCACAATACTTTCTGGTTTCTTTCTTAAAATTCCTGTTACCCTTATTTTCCTGTATCTTGGGATGACACTCTTGAGGTTGGCCTTCCTTAATGACATGTCCTTCATTCCATGAGTTATTTTTTCCTTTTCCATGCTTATGTTGTGGTTCATTTTCAAACCCGAAATCCCCTTACTCTGCTGCTTGAATTTCTTCTCTATTTTGACTACATATCGATAAGAAGCTCCTAGTGAGGAGATTCCCAAGAAATCCATATCTGTTTGGATTTACATGTTGGACAACTGAGAGGGGGGGGGGGTGAATCAATTGTTATCGTGCTTAAACAATTATGCTTCTTTTAAAATCTTTACAAGGAACTCAATGATGATCACAATAATGCAGGGAAATAAACAAAGGCACATTTAGCATCAGTCACATATATGAGAAACACAGAGACAAATATTTCCTGAGGAAACCCATACATGGTAAAAACCTCTTTTTCTTTATATGATAAGTATTATGTACATTCTTTACATTATCATACATATGAGAACCAACTCATTGTGAGACTACAACCTATGTTTTGCAAGCTGCAACTTGCTGAGAGCTCCAACTCTCTGATTTCTCTAGCACCCACTAGAAGGAAGAACCAACTCCCTGGTTTCTCTAGCACCAACTAGAAGGAAGCTACAACTCCCTGGTTTCTCTAGCACCAACTAGAAGGAAGCACCAACTCCCTGGTTTCTCTAGCACCAACTAGAAGGAAGCTACAACTCCCTGTGTTCAAGCAC
>ML779089.1:522688-542107 GCA_009831015.1 Picea engelmannii | reverse complement strand
AGTTGTTTGTTGTTTGGTGCATGTGCAGATGTGGCACCTTGCGGGCACGAGGTGGAGATGCAGCGAGTGCTAGCTAGGCGAGAGATGGAGGGACGCTCGCAGGGAGAGAGGCGACGGCGAGAGGCTGTCGCGGGTCGCTTAGAAGATCCTGAGAGGGTGGCGAGACGACGCCGGTTTGATGACCCTGGTGCGGGGCCATCACACGCTCCTCCGGTGGTAGCTGGAGTGGACTTTGAGGATATACGCCGTCATCTAGAGACGGTGTTGCAGGACGTGCCTGAGGGCATGTGGATACACATCCAAGACGAGGGGTTCCTGGAGCAGTGTATAGGAGTACCGCCACCATGGCGGTCTATAGTGCGACGAGCAACTATTCTTGCCGCGATGACTAGTGGACGCCTGCCACCGGGGCAGGAGGGTCCTGTGGGTGGTCCTCCTCCACCGCCTGGGGCAGGTGGTGGTGGGCCTCCACCTCCTCCGGAGGGAGGGGCAGATGGTGGTGCGATAGAGGCACCATGATTGATGTATATTTTTTGGTTGTATATAGGCTGGTGAGCCGATTTTTGTACCGAGGTGCTGCACTGGCCTGCGGATACATGTATTTTTTGTATGTAAACATTTGGATGGATGGAGAGGCCTTGATATATATATATATATGAGTATACATATTTTGAGATCCTGGTGTTGTTTACATGTGTTTTTTGTTGATGATGATGTCTATTCTATCTATATGCTGTGACAGGATTTATGAGATGGTTTATGTATGTGTAGCTTGATGTGATATATGCCAATCTAACACCATGTTAGCTATTTGATTATTAGTTTGATTCAATTGTCTTGGAATATGTGTAAATGTAATGGAATCAAAATGTCGAGATAACATTCTAACCTGTAAGTATTTGCGAAAGAGGCACGGATCACGTACACGGTATACATTGTTGAGCTGGAGAACGACTAGTTGAGAGTCGAGGAAGATGGTAAGGTAACGAATATGATGACGCTGGGCGTCGGCCAGGAGGCCAATGACCGCAGTGTACTTGGCTTGGTTGTTGGTTGCTAGCCCCAAACACATGCCGCTTGAGTGTAGCATTTCATGTGAGGGGGTGTATAGAGCCCAAGCCGCAGAAGCGAGATTTTGCGTCCAACGGCTGGCGCCGTCGACATAACCGATGTGGTAGGCTGGTGGAGGAAGCATCTGTCAATAGCACAGAGGATATTTTTAGACGAGAAGGTAGGAGAAAAAAGATTAAAAATACTAAACAAGAAAAAATAACCTAAAGTAGAAAAACTACTTCTAAGCATAAAATTTCTTGAGGTATAACCCATTGACGGGTTCCTTGAGCGAGAGGCCTTCGGGGGAGGCCAGGATATATGCGCCTTTGGTGAGGCAATGTTGGATAATGTAGGGGCCATGCCACAATGATTCGAGTTTTCCATGGACAAAGGTATCATGAGTAATATCATAAGCCAGGACAAGGTCGCCTTCACGAAATGATCGAAGGTTGACATGGCGATCAAAGGTAGCTTTGGATCATTTTTTAGCTACCTCGTTGTTCTGTAATGAAGATCGACGATCTTCGTCCAACGACTCCAAGTTCAGCAAGCGCTGCTCCATTGGAGCAGTGTCGGGTAATAGCTCAATTGCGGTGCGTAAGGTGGGAATTTCGCACTCGATGGGAAGAGTTGCCTCTACCCCATGGACTAGATTGAATGGCATGAAACCCGTAGCGGTCTTTACTGCCATTCGATAAGCCCACAGCGCAAAAAATAACATATGATGCCAATTGGTTTTATGTTTATTAACCGTGCGCTATAACATGGTCTTGAGGACTTTGTTCACTGCCTCGACCTGTCCATTTGACTGAAGATAGTATGGTGAGGCAAACTCGTGAGAGAAGCCTAACCGAGATGAGAGTTCAAAAAAGATCTCATTCTCGAAGTGTTTCCCATGATTAGAAACAAGTTGGAGTGGTACGCCAAAACGGGATATGATGTGATTAAAGAAGAAACGTGTTGCGGTGTTAGTGGTGTTGTTGAAAGTGGGCATAGCTTCGGCCCATTTGGTGAAGTAATCCACATCAAAAACAATGTATTTGTGGCCATTGCTGGAGGGGGGATTACAAGTCATAAAGTCGATGCCCCATTTACAAAAGGGACCGACGGTAATGACAGGGTGAAGAAGGGCGGGGGGAGCTCGGGCTTTGTTGGCGTAGATCTGACATTGCTCACATCGTTTCACGACATGAATGAAATCATGAAACAAGGTAGGCCAAAAGTAACCGGCTTGGATAATCTTTTGAGCAGTGGATATACCCGACAGATGGCCCCCACATGCGCCACTGTGACAGTCGTTTAAGACTCTATCGGCCTCGTCAATAGTTAGGCAACGACGAAGAATGGTGTCGACGCCCCGCCGATACAGGATGTCTCCGATGAGGAGATAGCGGAGGGTCTGATGGTGAATACACCGACGATCATCGTGTGATAGGTGATGACCGAACTTTTGAGTTCGTAGGTAGACAAGAAGGTCGCCATACCAAGGGTTATTGGAAGCGATGCAAATAAGATGTTCATCAGGAAATTCGGTGTTGACGGGGGCACTGGTGGTGTCAGAGGGAAGGGTCGTGACAAATTCGGCGAGAACGAGGGCCTTCTTACTCTTAGGTTTTGAGAACTCGAGGTCGTACTCCTGAAGGATAACGATCCAACGAGCGAATTTTCCATTGATTTTTCGACGGCTGAGCAAGTATTGCATAGGGTTGGAATCTGCGATGACCTTTGTGGTGCGAAGCAGAGTGTAATGGCGCAGTTTCTGGACTGCGAGGAGAACTGCAAGAGCAAGTTTCTCTTCGTGTTTATACTTCAAGGGTGGCCCTGAGAGGTTCTTACTAACGTAGTAAATGACATGTTCACGATTTTCATCTCCGAGCTAGACGAGGACGCCGGCTACTGATACAGCTGATGTTGATATGTAGAGGATGTAGTCGTGATTATAGTCAGGTGCACTAATTAAAGGTGCATTTGAAAGCACTGCTTTCAGATCATCAAAGGACTGTTGGGCAAAGTCGTCCTAGTGAAAGGGGATGTCATGACGTAGTAAGCGAAGGAAACCATGTGCGTGTATGGCGTAATCGTGGACAAAGCGTCTGAGGAAGTTATATTTGCCCTGGAGACTCTGAAGTTGCCGTAAATTCCAGGGAGGTGGAATTTCGATGATGGCTTTGACTTTGAGGGGGTCCACAGTAATACCACTTTGAGAAACGATAAAACCGAGGAGGCACCCGGTGGTGACACAAAACACACACTTGAGGGGGTTCAAGCGGATGTTGTACTGACGACACCGTTGAAAAATGATTCGTAAATCATCGAGATGCTGGGTGCGTTTCTTAGATCGAGCGGTGAGATCATCCAAGAAGGCGAGGATGATTTTAGCCAGATCGTGAAAGATGTATGTCATCGCCCGCTGGAAAGTTGCGCCGGAATTTTTTAAGCCGAAAGGCATGACACGATATGCAAAGGTACCCCACGGGGTAATGAATGTAGTTTTATACTGATTGGCTGGGTGGATTTGGATTTGGTTATAGCCAGAGAATCCGTCCATAAAGGAGAGGGCCTCGTGGCCAACGCAGTCGTCGATAATTTGATCGATGAATGGCGTTGGAAAGTTGTCTTTGGGACATGCATTATTAAGATCGCGAAAGTATGTGCAAACGCGGATAGTGCTCTATTTTTTGTTGATAGGGACAGGGTTGGAAACCCATGAAGTGTAGGCGATGGGGTAAATAAACCCGGCCGTACGTAATTTATCAATTTCGGCTTTGATAGCCGCGGCCTTGGATGGGTGTAGCGGTCGTTGTTTCTGGCGAACTGGTGTGATGTCAGGCCAGGTGTCGATGCGATGCTCGACAATAGATGGGTCAAGGCCAGGCATTTTGGTGTATGACCAGGCGAAGATATCCCTATATTCCTGGAAGAGGGCTTTATATGCGGCGATTTCCTGAGGAGTGGAAGCAACTCCAATGATGATTTCTTCGACGATGCCATTTTTAATGGAAATGTCGATTTTTATGGTGGGGGAAATGTTGGCCATGTTTCCTTCTTCAAATGCATCAGGGGCAGGAATGGGTTTACTGAACCAATCAATAGGCCCGAACGAAATAAAATCTTTGGTTTCGACAGCATAAATGGGGTTTTGATTAGGAGGCATGAGGGTTTCTTGTGGAAGGAAGAGTGCACGATGATGTAGTGCGTCCTAGGGAGAGTCTGGGTGGTGTAACTCTTCCAGTATTTCCTCGTCGCATTGGAAATGCCGGGAATATAAGGGGTCATGAGGAGTGATCTCAGTGCTAGTGTGATTTCCCCCTGCTGGGGAAGCAAGGGGAGTGGTGTGAGCAGATTGTGAGGGTTCACTCGTCATGAACCATATATTGAAGTACTGAGGGGTCCCCGTGGTGGTTGGATGGAGAGTCTCCGTAGTGGAATGAGCAGGAGAGTTGGGGGGGTTGCGGGGTAAATCCTCAAAGATGTCGTTTGAGAACCATGGAGGCGTTGGGAGTGCCTCGGGCTCTGGGGAAATGACATGAAGATCCTCGAGTGACGAAGTAATGTCAATTATCGCTTCTGCAGGTCGGTGACGCAGGGCCAATTGACATTTCCGGTATGAAAGGATCATAGGACATTGGCCTGTAAAATGAGCTAGCGAATCGCAGAGAGAGCAAGGGCATCTCATATGTTCATTAACTGAAGTAGTGACATAGTGAATGTCAGTGATATTTGTTGAAGAGGACATTGTAGGGCGGGGGTTGTTCTGGAAGTTCTGGCATACAGCTGCTAACATCTGCCGAAAGTGTGGTAGTGCTGGGCAATGATGAGTGTAATGGCCATACTCTGAACATATAGCACAAGCGTATTTGGTCCTCAACCCTTTACTACTGGAAGGGTTGGTGGTAGTGATACTTGTAGTAGCGATGGGTGTTGTGGGGGTTGGATTGGGGGGGATCAAATTCCTTAATTCTGGTAGTGATGGGCAATTATTGGTTTGGTAGCCCTCTTTCTCACATAGTGCGCAAGGTGGTGGGATGTGTGGAGGAAGTGGAGCGGTGGGCTCCTTCTTCTTCCTCCTACCCCCAGCTGTAGCAGGGGGGTTAGTGACTGGGGGGGGAGGTGGGGGTAAGGATAGGAACTGATATGGGAAGTCCTTCTTGTGGTCTAGGGACCATCTCTGGTGGGTGTAAATACCAAACTGGGATCGCTAACACTATATTAGGAAGTGTGAGTGTTGCGGCTACCTGAAAGGCTTCAATGCCTGGTGGAGGGTAAAAGAAGGGAATTTGGGTGAGGGGTTGGGGGAATCTCTCCCAGGCGGGATTATTCTCTTGAGGGAATGGGGACTCGTGGACTGCTGAGGCCGACGAGTGCACAGGAGGCTCTGGCTGGAGTGTTTCTGCGACTATTGAGACGTCAGGAATGACTGAAGCCTCCTGAGGAGGAAGAGAATCCTCTGTGTGAGTTTCATTAGATGAGACGACACATACTTGATTAGGGGGAAGGAGTGGTGGTGCGCCATGGTACGTCCCTAACAAGGATGGATCTTTAAAAATCCCAGGACCCATCTCGATGAGTGGATATGTGTCTGGATTGGTGTGGAAGAGAGGAAGAATGTTATCGAGGTTGGCAGATGGGTTGGGCTCATAATGTGAGACTTGGTCGATGGTCATGATATTCCCATTATGGGGGAACATCATTGTCTGAAAGACGGAAGAGGCTAATGCCTTCATAGCGTACATGTAGCTACGCCCGAACAGGTAATTATAATCGAGCGGGGCTTCGATAACTTCGATATCAATGAGAATAGTCTTGCCCCCGAGTTCAACGGGGACATTTTGGAAGAGCCCTTCAGGAGAGGATAGTCGTCCTTCATAAGCTTGAAATGTGATGGCAGAGGGAATGAGTTTCGGAGAACCGATTTTTTGCCACACTGTTTTGGACATGATGCACATAGAGGCACCTTCATCGATGATACATCGATGAACTGTGATGTTCTGTATCTCCACTGGTATTTGAACAGCGATCAAGGCAGGAAGATGGGGTTCTCCACTATCAAGATCAAAGGTGATGAGTCGAGTATCAGCGGGGTCGACTTCCCCCAAGGTGGAAAGTAACAATTTTTGCTGCGTAGGACAAGTCTGGAGGACTTCCAAGACTGACATGGCAGCCGAAGATTGTGCTAAGTCGTCTACCAAGCTATAGTTATGAGCCATCTTAGCCTGTGGATTGTGAACATTCCTGCGTAAGGGGATGCGAGGGATGCATAGTGGTGGTTCGGCTGAGGGGCGAGGGATCACCAACGAGGGTCCCGTTTGTGTAGAGTTTGTCTCTGGCGGGGTGGGAGTAGACTCAGCGTGTGTATTATACTGGCAATTATGTGTTTGTAGCAGAATTTCCTCCTCACTGGTGAGGAGAATTGTACGCTCTACTGGATTGTTGGGGTTGTGGTATTGTCCCACCGGAGATGGGGGATGCTGCATGTCCTGTTGGGTGTTTATCACACCTTGATGTGGAATGGGATTTTGCAGCATGGCGCGGGGGGGGTTGCTGCACATATTGTTGTGGTGCCTGTTGAGGGGCAATTTGTGCAGGGTTATGGGGAAGACTACCCGAGTCTTTCAACCGTTTGAAATCGACGATCTCGGGGAAATGGTGAGTGTAATGACCGAACTTACCACAAAGAGCACAAGGGAAGATGGTTTTAACATTGTTACGCCCTTGGCATTTGTTGTTATTGCCCCCTTGGGGGTTTTGGTTCCCTTGGTTTTGGTTGCCCCCAGTGGGTTGGTGCTATGGGGGTTGATTCCCGCCTTGACCAGGGTTCTTGTTGTTCCTGTTCCGTCCTTTCTTCTTGGTATTGTTTGATGTATGAGTTGGGTTGGCTATATTCAATTGTTCAAAATTCTGGTATTGTTGAGCAGCAGAAGGTTGAACAAAATTTACCCCTGCATGTGGATGTGGGGGAGCCATGGGTTGTGGAGGACCAGGAAAGGGGAAGTATGGATTTTGTGGTGGTACCGATCCATGAGGTACATAGGAAGGCATAGTGCTTTCACTAGCACTATAAGCTGATGTTGAGGGAGTACCACTGGTTGTGGGAATAGGTGGATGTATGGGAGGTGTCGGTGGTGGTCCACTGATGGGTGGAGGTATAGCAACATGGTATGGTTATTGATAAGTGGGTGGGGGGTAATAAGGAGTGCCCCCATATACTGGCGGGTATTGAGGTGTTCCATACATCGGTGGTGGTTGGGGTTGCGGGCCATGGTGTGTGGTGGCACCTATGAGTCTGTCTGCTGAGTGAGACATCCCAGGTTTGTCTTGGCCAAATGGAACAGGTTTTGGAAGATCAGGAAGTACTGTGTATAAGTACCCTGACTGTGCATAGATGAGGTCATACTATTGGGCCTTACTGATGGCTTCCTCTTCGGACTGAGGAAAGGTGGAAGCGACATCCTTTCCAAGGAGAGCAACAAGTGATGTAAGAAACTAGTCGAGGCACTGTTGCTTGGTGGTTTCTGCTTTACACAAACTACGTCGCCTATGCCACTCATGAATGTGGTCAGCGATGTGGGTGGCTAAGGTTTGTTTGAAGTTAGACAGTAGTTCTAGACCATTGTCATGGTGGATGGGTAATTGGAAGAAGGTCAAAAATGCTTTGGCCAATGACTCAAAAGTCATATGTGACCCTGATTTTTCTTCGACATACCATTTGGCTGATGGGCCAGTAAGCATGCGTTGAAATAATAGCAGTCTTATGGAATCATCCATAATGCTATTGGAAGAACACCATAGATGAAAGGTCATAACATGGTTGGCAGGATCATCTCCTGCCTTTCCTTCAAACTTTGGTATATCTGAAGGAAGTTTTGTTGGCATTGCAGGCCATGTGGCGTCATGCAATATAGGATCATTGGTAAGCTTGGTGAGATCTGGTATGTTGAGAGAGGCCAAGTATGGCATCTGTAGTGGGGTGGGAGGGTTAGCTCCAACCATGGTGTGTTGTGAACCTGACCCTTGATGGGGACTAGGTGGGTTGGTGCTCCCTCCTTGAGAGGAAGTGGGTCCCCCGCTGCCTTGTAAAGGAGAGTGAGTGAACGGATGACCTTGGGAAGTAGACCCAAGTAATGTAGAACCAAGGAAAGCTGATCCTAAGATAGTAGCACTCATAGGAGTGTGTGAAGGAGGTACCGATGAGCGGGTATGACCAGATACTCCCCCTAAGATAGGAGGGAGGTTGAGCAAGCGTCGTGAACAACGAGGGTTCTGTGGTTCCCCTATGATGTCAGACTAGTTGTGTGAATGTGTGCAATAAGTGGTGAGAGAAATATAGAAACAAAGAGCCTTTACGTTGAATGTTTACACAATATATATATATCCAAATCAAACTATAATCAGATGTGCATCATACATAACATGAGAAAGAAGCATATATATGGGTAAGTGGGTTTTGTTCGTGTGGGGGAATCAAAAGAAAGCAAATGCTCGTGTCCTAGAAGACGTAACGTCCTTCCTCTCAAATAGCACTGGACCTTCCAATAGCTCTCAACAGTGGGGTCTGAAGTCACCAGAAGAGAAACTAGTGAAGGATGAAACAACTGGTTATAATGAGGGGTAGAGGGGGCATATCCCGAAAGAGCTGGCGATACTTCCCAATAGCCACACAAAATCCAATCAAGGTGCAATTGCAGCCCACAATTGCCACCTAGGTAGATGTCCTAAAGTTGGTCACTAGGTACCTCGGTCAAAGTGTGACATTTAGATTTTCGGCCTAAGAAATGGGTCACGGGCTGGATCCTGTCCAAGAGGTGGGTGCCTCAAGGGGGTACGCACAGAACAACCAGACCTCAGCCTTCGACCCTTCACGGGTATCTCTCTGCCTTATGGTGATTGGAACACTTGACTTGGAGGATTTGAAGTTCCCTATTTGACAACCTCTATGTTTTATCAATGTGAGGACTAGATAACGGGGAGTTATTTGGATGCCTATCCCCGAAATCCTACCTAGACTAAAAAATTCTTTTGGCACCTCCTGTGGAGGAAAACTTAGTGAGTTTTTAGAAAGTTTTAGATGAAGTTGTTTTGTGAGGCTGGGGGGTGAAAACCAACCTCGTTTGATTAACAATGGGAGTGGATAGTCCTATCAAGAAAAGATGGGGTATTTTCAGAATCCCTTTTGAGGAAACTTACTTGGACCGCCACGTTTTCGAGAAGAATCTATGTGAGTGAGAAGTGACTTTTGTGTGTGAGTGAAAGTGCGCCAATTTTAGTTAGTTAGATGTCACCTTGCTGCATGTGGACATCTCTTGGTCCTTACAAGAGTTTGATTACCTAATTAGCTAGATGTCATTGGTACAACCTTGCGGAATTCAAAAGCCCTAGGAATCTAGCATGTGGACATGTGGGTACGTTACTATCCTTTAACTCCCTATTGTGAGATAATCTAGAAAAATGATGAAATTACCCTAGATTGAACATGTGGGCATGTGTGGGCCCGTTACAAACCTTTAAACTCTCCTAGTTTTTTGATCTAAGAAAGCAAAATTTCGAACACTATCCTAGCTTTGTGACATGTGGGCATGTATGGGCCCGTTACAAGAATGTGTTTGAAAAAATGAAGCTAAGAGGGGTCCCGAAAAGGGCCGTTGTCCTCTCCTAAAGGTTTTAAAATTTTGTTAAGGGAGATGAAATCGTTTCCCAACCTTTTTCTGATTCTCAAGGTCGCTTGAACGCGCGAGAGAAGAGCATACTCAAGGATTGTTACTTCAACTTCGAGTCCCAAATGTGAGTTAAGATGTGATTAAAATTGATGTCCACCTTAGATTATTAGTCACAACAATCCATCCATGTGGCAAAAAGCAAAGAAGGGAAAATGATTTTTAATCCTCCTAAGTGCCTATGTTAGACTAACCCCTTTATAAGTTGAGGGGACTAAGTGTGGTGCAGTATTTAGAGCATGCATAACATCATTTTAAGAGGGCCCATGGCCTTCCCCACATCCCAATTAACTTACAATGTGAAATTTTGTGCAAAATGCGCGGCCCCTAGTGTAGACAGGCGCGCACAGAGCGCTGGTGCATGTACAGAATAAAGAGAGAAAGCGCATGCGCGCAGAGACAGACTGTTGTAAAGGTGCATGCGCGCCCGATGCGCATCTGTGGGGTAAAATACCCACACGCCTATGGAAAACGGCCAAGAGAGAAAATCCATATGGATTTCTCTCAATTCTCCCTTGAATTGACTGGTTAGCGGGTCAGTAGAGGCTGGTTTGTGCACCTGCAAGTTAATGAAAGCAAAAGAATAGAAAAATAAACCCAAATGAGGAAGGAATTGATACCTAATCCCCAGTACGGTCACCAATCTATTTGCACCTTTTACTTCACGTTGTGAGAAAATAAGAGGTGCTTACATGCCCAGTTGGGTCTTGCTGAGCATGACAACTGAAGAGGAAAGAGTTAGAGAAAACAAAACAAAACTATAAACAAGAATTAAACTAAAACAAACTAAAACTATGAGCATATGGATAAAGAAATAACAAAGATAACAAGACCAATATCACCAATGTTTTTAGGCTGATCTATTGATGAAGCCTAAGCACAATGAAGAAAGTGGACTATGAGTCCCTTCTTCCTCCAAAGGAAGGCTCTTGTGCCCTCACAAACTTGCTCTCCTGACAATAAGAAAATGAGAATGATGGTGAAATAACTCCAAGCACATCCACTCAATGGAGAGGTGGATAGCTCAATGAAATGGTGCTAATGTGTTATTGTCAAGGAGTGAGTCCTTAAAACAATCTAAGCAGCATAACATTACATCAAATTCCTTGAGAAAATGATGTTTCTTCATGGCTTTTTATAGCATTGCATTGGGTGATTATGTAACCTCTTTGAAGTGTGAAAAGGGGCTCTTTAGAGCTTCATTAGGTCTTTGACCAGCCTACCATGCAGAGTCAACTTAGATTTGAGAGTCAAATCAGCTTGGGAGCTGATCCATAAGTGGTTGGGAGGCCGACCAATTCAATAAATGCGCCATTTAGCAGGTACACGGGTTTTTGCGCCAACAACCGCGCATCGTGCACGTATGCGCGCATGATACGTTCCTGTTCCGCGCATGTGCGCGTGCACCTAAATTTTGCAAAGTGCCCTTCAATTTTTGGTTACTTTGTATAGTTTTTGACCTTTTTGGAATGCCATGTGATTAATTCAATGCCATGAATGACTTCATTACTGCTTGACGATGCTGAGTTCTTGTCGCCATGTGCGGACGAAATTTCAGTGATAACACTCGTTCTTGGTGATCTGACGGTCCTGATATTTTCGTGATCTCGCATCTCGCTGATCCTTAGATGGAGATTCTCGTCACTCGAAGTCACGATAGGAGAGACTCTGATATGGAGCTCAGATCAACGGTCCTCGTTCTTGGTGATCTAACAGTCCTGATCTTTTCGTGCTCTCGCATCTCGCTGATCCTTAGATGGAGATTCTCGTCACTCCAAGTCGCGATTCACGAAACTTTGAAATGGAGTCTTTGACTAGCTCTGATCTTTCACAACATGTCCTCTTGATCCAATGGTCCATGACTATCCTTTCTGACATGGTCTGCCATATTCACCTCCTAGATCCGATGGCCCAGATCACACCTTGATCCAACGACCAGGATCATTTCGCCATTTTGCATTTCTCTAGTTCTGTGGTGAAGTGTTTCGATGCTTCAACTCCACTTCGCGATTTCGCCACTTTGGTGGTGAAGTGTTTCGATGCTTCAACTCCCGGTATCCGAAATTCTAAAATGGATTTTACTCTTCCATTATCACTACGCTGTTGATCATGCTGATCTTTTCCATTGTTTTTCTTGCCATCAATGACAAGCTTACTCCCAACTGTAAACCTTCCAACAGTACATGTGCAGACCACTGCGTTAATTCAAAAAACAGTGTCGCCCAGAGTCTTTGATACCCATATTTGAGTGTAAGGTATGAAATATGTTAGTGTACTCCGACACTATTTGGTCTCTTTTCTGAAGTAGAGCCATCCATCTCATGTACTGGTCATCATAGTTTCTAACATGGTAGAACTCCTCCTTTAGGGAATCTATAAAAGTCTACCAAGCGGGTTCTCTCTCTAATGGTGTATATTCATCCACAGTGTGCATCTCCTAGTAACCTTCCCAACAAGCTTTGACATGGGGAAGGGATTTAAGGAGCACGAAGGTGATAGTTTCACTGTTGAAATTTTTTGTAATAACCTTCTAGCATATTCAACCATTTTTCTAGATCATCTACATCTATCTGGACTTCAAATAAAGGGATATCAAAATTTACTTGTACCTTGAAGGGTGTCACACCTTCCAAATTGCTTCTTGTCGAAGATGCCTTGGCCACCATCGAAATTTATTGAAGGATCTGAGTGAATTTTTCCATCATCTCGTTCTATCGTACATAGGATTCCTTGAGCAACGTATTGAAAGGATATCCTACTATGTCACCTCTCTTTTCTTCTACCATGGGAGGTCACTTGGGATGGCGAGAGTGGTTTTCCTAAAGAGAAACTAGCTCGAGACCCAACTCTCTATACCTTGACCTCGTCGGGGACTTGCTCTAAAAAACAACAAGGAGTAGACTGCTCTGATACCACTGATCCATATTATTTTGAGAACAACATGAAGAAAAAAATATAGCAGAGTTATAACAAATAAATACATAGAGATATTTCCAGAAACACACAAATATAGTGAAACCCAACTTCTATTAATGAATAAGAGAGAAAAACATTGTATAACACAAATTGGCAGAATGTGATAACTTATCTTTGAAAAGAAAGAGATGTTGGATATGCTTCATTCACAACAATATTTACATCACACTCCATTGCATGCTTAAAGGGCCTCCTTCACCTCAATTATATATGAGAGAGTGAGATGAGAACAATTCCCATGATGCATGAGTGAGAGGAGAACAAAATTCAAGAGGAGAATTCTGCGACATAAGGAGGAGGTTCGTATAGTACCCCAAGAGGATTTAATCAAGGAATGCGAGGAGGATTCAGTAGGGGTCGGGGTAGAACAAACTTCAGGCGAGGAGGAAGAGGCCCCATAGTATGCTATAATTGTAACCAACCACGACACTTAGCATGGGATTTCCAAAATCCCTGCACAACATGTACTTAATGTCAAGAATTAGAACATGCAAGAAAGGATTGTCCATAACTATTGGAAAAATGGCACGCCATAGGGAATAAAAATCAGAACCTGAACATGTGAAATATCTCAGCCGAGATAAGGGACAAAGGAACCAAACTTGCAGTCATTACACGTGGAGGAACCAAAACATGGAGAGATGCAAACAATGGAGTGAAATAGGTTGAGTAGTGGGTAAATAAATTAGAAGAACCTACACAAGAATTTGACCCATAGGAAGAGAAGGAGACCTATAAACAAGTAAGGAAGAACTCATGTGACAGGACTGGACAATGTCCACATCAACCACACCACCTATGGGGAATATGCCTCCCACTGAGGACGAGGTCATGACCAAATGATCATTGGAGAAGATAAGCACCTTAGGAATTTTTTTGCAAAGTTTTATAGAGTTGGTCGAATATGAAAATTAATTTCATACATTATGCTCGAAGATCAACCATTGTGCTCAAGGGAAGACAATCCCTAGTGAAAATAAAGTAGTGAACCAACTACTGTACAAGAAAAGAACCAACGAAGAATTTAGGTTCAATGCACATATTGGAGAATATGACATCGACAATGTGATCTTAGACTTAGGGTCCTATGTGAATGTGATACCTAAGCAGACTTGGGAGATGATGGGGAAACCAAATTTAGTGTGGTCACCCATCCAATTGAGACTAAAAAATCAATACAAAATAATACCGATTGGAAGACTAACAAGAATACTTGTGAACATAGATGGAGTGCACAACATCCAAGACTTCAAAGTTATCTAGATTGTGGAATCCATTCAACCATATCCAACTTTAATGGGAATGGAATGGGCATTTGATAACAAATAAATTATCATCTTGAAAAGGTGAGAGATGATATTTGAAGTCGAAGACCTGAAAGTGACTGCACCTTTATACATAAAATAGGGATGGTGGTACATAGAACCCATGCAGGGAGATGAAATCGATCACTTGTACAACATGACTGTGAGGATGGATTATTATGTTAATCCCACTACATACGACACTCTAAGTTGGAGAAGAATCAATTTGTGTACATCAGACTCAGAAGCAGGTCTGGAAAAATGGCAGTAGAGGATGCATAAATTCTCAACACGAAGATGTGCATGCATGGCCAGGTCATTATGTTGGATTGGAATAGAATTTTTCAACCCACCTAATTATGATGGGTTGACAGATATAGCAACATTCATACAAAATTTTGAGGCACATGTACTAGAGAAATAGATGCTTCTAGCACTAGACGTTGTGTTGAAAGCCACCCTTGCAAGATGGTGGGTGACGCACAAAGGCGCCATGGAAGATTGGAAACAATTTAATAGACTAATCCATATAAGATTTAATACCTAAGAGGGAGACACGATGCAAAAATATATCGGTGAAGGAAACCCAACAAAGCATATTGCGCAGTGTGAAAACCAGTGGAATGAAGTTCCCAAGGAGGAATAGACACACATGTTCATTCATACTCTCAAGACAATACCAAAAAAATGTTGTTTAGAAATGGAAGTGTGCAGAGACACAATGGAGTGGGGTTACATAAGTCAAAGGTTCAAAGAAACATTCACGTTTCAACATAAGTCACCCTCAATAGATACATCACTTCAGGAAATCAAACAAAAACTATTCAATGAAGAAGAATAGATGGAAGTAAGATTGATATGCAATGAAGAAGAACATACATAAGTAATATCGATATGTAGTGCACATAATGTTGCTATGACAGTCCATAAATTACTTGAATTCTATAATGTGACCGAAGAGGATTAGGATGATGCAAATCCCCAAAATGTTCAAGTATAGGAAATAGAAGGAGAGAAAATGGTAGAAGGACCAGAGATGGAATCAAAAACCTATGAACAACTAGTAAATACAAGGAGGGTCAGCATTCGAAAATAGGAAAATACAAAGTCGACGCAGATAGGATACTACTGGGATGACGAAACCATAGAAAAAATAGTCGAATTACTGCACGAGTACCGGGACTTATTCCCGAGCAACTTCTTGGAAATGAAGGGGATAGTTGGAAAGCTAGGATAAATGAGAATCCAACTTAATCCTGATGCTAAAATGGTATGATAGAGACCATACCGATTGAACCCATGATATAAAGAAAAATTCAAGAAATAAATGGACCACATGTTAAAATCGAGAGTTATTGAACCAATCAAAGACTTCGAATGGATAAGTCCCATGGTAGTAGAGGATACAAAAATTGGGGGAATTAGAATCCCTGTCAACTTCAAAAATATAAATGATGCATTCCTACATGAACTATTACCAACACCGTTTACAAATGAGGTATTGGAGAACGTAGGCGGACAAGAAGCATATTCATTCAAAGATGGTTTTTCAGGATACCACCAAATCAGAGTTGCGCAGGAGGACCGACATAAGAAAACATTCTCAACAGAATGGGGAAGTTTCTAATACACGGTAATGCCATTCATATTAAATAGTGCACCGACGATATTCTCTAGGGTAGTTTTCACAGTGTTTAAGAAGTTCATTCATAAATTCCTTGAAGTATATTTGGACGACTGGACTGTCTTCAACCTACTACGAGATCACGCAAAATTGTTGAGATTAATGTTGGACACGTGCATACAACATCAGATATAATTGAATCTAAAGAAATGAATTTTTTGCGCACCTTTCAGAATACTACTAGGATATGTAGTATGTAAATAAGGATTAATAGTGGACCCAGTGAAGATTGCAGTAATTTTGAAACTACAACCACCCACATCAGCAAAACAAGTGTGCATGACATTGGGACACATAGGTTATTATAGTAAATTCATTAAAGGATACACAGATCACAACAACAATGAAAAACTACTGAAAAAGGAAGCAAAGTTTCAATGGAACGATGACTGCCATATGGGACTAGACACACTATAACACAAAATAGTAATTGCACCAATCCTGATCTTCCCAAATTGGAATAAGGAGTTTCATGTACATGTAGATGCCTCATATATGGCACTAGGAGCAATATTATCACAGCTAGGTGAAGGGGACATCGATCAACCCATTGTGTTCACTAGATGGAAACTTTCAACAATGGAGAACAAATATACCACCACAGAACATGAGGGGTTGGCCATGGTCTACACACTACAAAAATTCATACACTACCTTTTGGGATTGTTATCACACAAGTTGTAGGTTGGGAAAAGACTGACCCAACTACCAATTGGTGAGAACTAGGAGGACACCTACCCATTGTCACTCTAGGGAGGTGTCCCCATCACTTTAGAGGTGAGGTAATCACCTCAAGGGGGGAATCCTAGTGACCCAAGGGGAATTGAGACAAAAAGTGATAAGTATGAGTGGATATCCCTAGAGTTCAATTCTATATGTTAGGAAGATGTTGGAAATATGTATTGGGAAGGTTCAAGGATTTCCAAATGAGTTGAGAGACCCGCTGATAGTGAAGTACCTACCCGAGACACAAGAAAACCAAGTGTATGATGCGATATAATCAACTGGACAAGAAAATTTAAGCATTTTGTCCCTAATAGAAGATTCTAGTAAAAATATATATCAGCAATGAAATGAAACAATAATTTGTTAAACAAGTGCTATAAATCAAGTGAAAGATGCAAGAGATAGACTAGATAAACACTAGTGAAACTCAAGATTCAAAGACCAAGATACTAGCATGAAAAGGTAAGGCTCTTGTAAACACTTTCTGCAGCAATAGAAATCATCCTTATGGATGTAACAAACAACTTATTACAACAAGAAAATCATCCACTAAAACTCTTCCAAATGTTTCCAAAAAGTGTGCTAGACCAAGTAGTGTAAGTGTGCAAACTTTGGGCAATTTTTTACGGTTGATTAGAGAGTTATTGAAGCAATTAGATTAGGGTTTTTGCAGCCCTAATTATTGAATATGTATGTTTGTAATAGAATAAAGAAATACTCCTTAGGAGGGGACACCCTAATGGCTGAAAGGTGCTCTAGGAACAAGGAACAAAACCCAAGTTGCAAAAATTTAATATGGCAAGAAATCATGTTTCCCAATGCAATATTTTATTTCTCCAAAGCAAGAAAATTCAGATTAGTGCCTTTAAAATTGGTTGAATGGGGTCTTTAAATCAAAATTTAGATAAAAAAAAACCCTAGGGGTGTAAACCCTTTTACTCCCTAGGGTATGCCAACTAAACTTAGGGTAAATCTAGGAGGGTATACACACTCGTATTCCTCCTAGTAACCCTTTGAAAAAAATAAAAAATTAAAACCTTAACAAAAAAGATGAAGCAATGATGGAGGGTGTATCTAGCATACTCCTTCCAAGGGTTTCCACCAAAAATAACCAGAATAAGCAAGAAATAAATAGCATATGCATATTTTTCCTTACCTAATCCAAGAAAATGAGATATCAAACCCTAGTTACCATGCAACATTCATCCAAGAGTCAAGAGAGAAAGCCTTTAGGGGATGTGCATCACTCCTCCTCATCCATTCACCAAGAGACATTCATAAAAACACATTCTACAAGAGAGAAACACCAAAAATCACCAAGAGTAGCGGAAATTTCATCCTAATACTTCTCACAATGGGAGAGTTATGTTATGAAATGAGATCTTATGATCTCTATTTATACGAAATGTCTCCAAAATAGTTTTTCCAAATAATTTTAGGGTAAACCAAAATAATAGGGGTCAAAAACCCTAATCGTTCCCCTTTTACAAAACAATATTAAAAAATTCGTTTAAAATTTACTTTTACATAAAAATAAACCCTAACTTAATGTGACGTCACCCCTTTAGGGGACATTTTGACACTAGGAGTAAGTCGTTGGTGTTGGAGGAATGTAGTTAGGATTCCCAAATCCACATGTCAAACATCCAAGTCATTTTGTTCATGGTTAAAGCCTCATTCTCCTCAAAACCTCATTGTTCCAATGAATGATAACCTCACCACCAAACCATATCCCTCCTAGGTGATGTCATGCCTCTATAGGTGGCGTTTTGCCTCTCGTAGGAAAAACGTTTAGCATGTGAGGGATAGGTTATGTTGTCCACAATATCATATAGGCCTCTAAAGGTATGTTTCTCTCATATGGCACGCGGTCCCTTTTCATCCACCCATGGGCTTCAAGCCCCATGGAATCCCAAGTTAAGCTTGTTCCTCCAAAACTGTCCACCAACTAGGTCATGCAAAGACAAATAAGCACACCCTCCAAGGATATCAAGTCAAGATATAATGATAATTAAATCAAGTCAATAAATGAGCCACCTAATCATGTGCATCAAATATTACCCTGTCAAACAATTAAGTGCTCAAATACATTATGCGACTTTCCAAGCTTGGATATGGGAGGGTTGACGAGGTGTCCTATTGGGTAGATCTTTCCCTAGGTCAAGGAGTGTTTCCAATATATTCCTCTCTAAGACATGTAAAGTGGATGAAGTGGTTAAGTGTTAATACTCAATGGGAATGGGGTTCATGACATACAAGGGGTTTTAGTGACTCATTCATGGGTGCCTTTGTAGAGGGTGTGTGGCACCTTCGTTTGCAATGCAATTTTTCCAAGCCCATCATTTTTTCCATTATTTATTTCTTTCATAATTTAAGGACATGTTGAAGTGGATTGTCTTGGATTGGTGTCCAAATAATGAACGTGTCACTCACAAATACCTAGTGGAAATGAGAAGGTTAGGTTATTATGAGACCCCCTTTCTATCAACCATGCAACTAAGAGCCATTACCATAGTTTCGTGACCATATGATGGTAATGTTGACTCATGATTGACATTAAGAGCCATTACCATAGAGTCAACTTGTGAGGTAATGACTTGTGATGAGACCTAATATCCTCCAACTAACCCTTTAAGCATTCATAATCATTATTCTTGTGGGTCCCCCTTTTTTTTTATATATAAGCATTTCATTCCTTTCTTGGGGGATTCCCTAGGTGAAACACATGGAAGTTTTATGATCCATGGGATCAATTTTTTTTCAAAAATCACAGTGCTCGGAATCAATTCAAAATGGACATGTGCATAGGCTGTTAGAAAAATAGGAATGCGGAGCAATAAAATAAAACAAATGCAGAAACAAAACACAGAAGACACACAATACAAGAGAGACACAGATTTACGTGGTTCACCCAGTGTGGGCTACGTCCACCAGAGAAATTGCCAGGTCCTTCCTTTATTATTAT
>ML779089.1:474230-485499 GCA_009831015.1 Picea engelmannii | reverse complement strand
GCCTCCCCACGCAGATTGAGCTCGGATTTGATGTCAAATCGACTTGGGAGCCGATCCATTAGTGGTTGGGAGGCCGACCAGCTTCATAAATGCGCCGTTTGGCAGGCGCGCGGGTTTTGCACCCCACAGTCGTGCATAT
Organism: Picea engelmannii; assembly: GCA_009831015.1. Taxonomy (NCBI): domain Eukaryota; kingdom Viridiplantae; phylum Streptophyta; class Pinopsida; order Pinales; family Pinaceae; genus Picea; species Picea engelmannii. Next base: position 485,360 of record ML779089.1, on the reverse strand, counting down.
GCGCTCCAGATACAAAGATGTTGCGCGCGTGCGCACGCGCGCCCAATGGGTGCATAGCGCTTTTTAATTTTTTGGCCATTTTGCATAGTTTTGACCCTTTTGTTGTGCTGTGGAATTAATCCTTGTGCCATGAACGACTGTTTTTCTGTGCTGATGATGCGGAGTTCTTGTCGCCCTGTGCAGACGAAATTTCAGTGATAACACATGGGTATAGAAATCATTGGGCTATTCATTACATATTCCCCCATAGATACTTGAGGCATACAATACTTATGTTTAACACTTCAAATCTAGATGAATTTAATGTATAGGAAACTCATTTAGAGGCAAGAGGAAGGAATGAACCTCAAGAGGGCAGCAAGAAGTCTTTTGATGGAGACAAGGGAAAAAGGAAGTTTCAAGGAAATGGAAAGAAAAATGCTTCAGTCAAGAAAGAGAGAGAGAAACTCTCATGTAAACATTGTTCAAAGGATGGCCATGATGAATACCATTGTTGGAAACTTCACCCTGAAAAGAGACCCAAAAAGTTCAACAACAAAGAGAAACCAAACATTGCTGCAACTATACAACCAAAGGGATTGCCTCCTAAAAAGGGTATCCACCAAGAGATTCTATTGCAGCAAGGAGGTCCTCTTCCAAACATTGACATGTGTAGGATGTCATACATGAAGAATTTTGAAAAAAGAAAACAAGCCCAATAGTTTCTTGACAAAGGGTTCATCAAACCAAGCACTTCGCCATGCAAGTCACCAATTTGTTTGGTACCAGAGAAAGATTGTATATGGTGAATGTGGGTAAATTTCAGATCCTTGAACAAGACTACATATATGATTGTTGAAGGAGACATATGGAAGAAAGCTTTGAAAACAAAGCAAGCTCCATTGCATGCCTTGACAAGCTATGTTTTCCACTTGGTGATAAGTTATAAAAAAGAATTTTATGACAAAGTTGTTGATATGATTACTAGGCCTATTGTTACTGCTTTAGTTATTTTCAAGCATAATATTATCATGCATAAGAGATATTTGGAACAATATGCTTTAGATGCTGATTGAAAAAATGTTTATGCAACTTTGTGTCATACTAACCAAGTTGAGGAATTGGATTCCTATGTGCATGGTAAAATTGTGTATCTTGGCAAGCTATGTTTTTCATAGGGTTAAAGGGTCAATAAGATAAGGGAAGCACATTCTTCTCTTGTTTCTAGACATTTTGGTGTAGGAAATAAGATCATTGAACAAGTTAAGTTTGTGTAACACCCCTGTTTCCCCCAAATTGTAATAAATCATAGAATAAGAATTACCATGCTAATGCATGAGGAAAATGTAAATGTATTATTGTTCGAGTTGCCAATAATTGACTGTGGGGGTGAAGCCTTGAAAGTACTGGCCATGATATCACTAGAGGAAGAATGTGAAAACCATACAAGAGGGTTCATATATCAAATAACCCCAAAACCTCCATTGATAAGGATGACAAACCTCCTTCGAATCCCAAGGAAAGAAAATCAGTCAATGAAGAAAGGATCGGTGGTTGAATCACCAACACCCCCATGAATGGAAACCTGGGCTGTCAGTTCAAAATACCATAGGGACCTGTAGACCTGGGCTTCCTTTTGACAGAAGGAACATGATAGGTCGGAAAAAACCTCCCAAGGTAAGGGGGACACACACACACGGGAGGGGAGACACCCGAAACCAGACAAGAGGGGAAGCTCTCCAGAGAATCATGAAGAGAAGGCCATGAGCTTGATGCCGAAGAGCATCTGAGAAACCTCGTCGAGGCCAAAACCGAGTGAGGAAGCTCCGAGTTGCAGAAAACAGGACCTGAACAAAAGTTGAAACAAAGAGAGAGAACCCTCAAGAACTGTGAGAATTCCCTAGTGATATCATGGCTTGGCATAGGGGTGGCCAGAGTGATAATAATGAATGCCTCTGTGCCTATGGTTGAGTCGAAGGAAGAACACCTACATTTAGTTGGTTGGTGGCGACCTATAATAGATAAACATTTTCTTACTCTGGGTAATTTAGCTGTAACTGGGCATGAATTTGGTTATACTGTGTATATTTCAGGAATTGTGCTTGATTTTTGAATGGATATATTGTGTCTCCTTCCTTACTGCTTAACTGTAAAATTAGGCCAGTAAGAGATTATACGGATAGGACATGATTAGTACTCATAAATGCTTGTGTCCTATGGCGGCTCGAGTTAGAGCCACAAACTGTGAGTTTTTCGACCTTAGGCATAGTTTCATGTACACATGCCAACCTTCCTAGTCGTCTAGAGTCCCTTGGAGGATGATTTCTGTTAAGCTCAGGAGAGGTAGTGTAGTTATGCATAGGCTCCGTATGAAGCAAGTAGAGACTGAGACTCACTCAAGTCCTAGACTTGATGAATGAGCGTAAGGGGTGCATGGAAGACTCTTCTAAGAGTCAAGCCTAGGAGAAAGAGTGCAAATCTCTTAATTCCTTCATAGCCGAGAAAGCTCAGGAGGGACAACACCTTTCGTAGGTGCTGATGAGACCCAATAGTTGGCTTGCAATAGAATATCGAAGGTTCAGACCTTTAAGACTTGGAAATCTTCCAAGGAAAAGGAAAAAAACATGAGCTTAGGGAGGAGCTACAACTACCGTTAGATCTCGCGTGAATCGTCGATAGCCATCGGATCCAGGGGAAGCTGCACAAGGTTTAAGCCTCGCATACGCAAAGGTGAGGACTCGTCAAAGTCCCAAAAATATCAGGACCGTCCATTTCAGAGGACACGTGGCAGAGATCCGAACCCATCAGGGTTTCAGATACCGGGAGGTTGAAGGACCAAGAGTTTGGTCGTGGTGGATTCGCAAAATCACAAACCCCGAAGTCCCGAAAGATGCAAGCGATGGAGGTTTCGGGGAGATCCACGAAAGGAGATTTCGGTAATTCGGTTACTGGGAAAACAAGAGGTAAGAGTTATGAACTCTTGACCCATGAAACCCTGAAATAGTCTAACGTGGATAAGTTTTGGTGTTTCGGAGTTTTGGCAACCGGGAAACCCAAGGGAAAGTTTCCTTGTCTTCACATGTCGCGAAATCCTGACTTGCGAAACCCCGAAATGGTATAGCTGGGTTAGAGTTTGGTGTTTCGGCATTTCGACACCTGGGATACCCAAGGGTAAGTTTCCTTGTACTCATATGTCATGAGATCCCGATAGGTGAGACCCCGAAATAGTCTAACGTGGATAATTTTTGGTGTTTCGGAGTTTTGGCAACTGGGAAACCCAAGGGCAAGTTTCCTTTTCTGCGCATATCTCGAAATCCCGACTTGCGAAACCCCGAAACGAGCTTAGCGATGAATACAGGCTTAGGCGTTTCGACTCCCGAGAAATTTAAGTGCGAGACCTTTTGTCTGCACACCTCACGAAACCCTGACTTGCGAAACCCTGAAATAATAATAGCATGGATAAGTCTTGATGTCTCGGTATTTCGGCACCCAGGAGATCTAGAAGCAAGTCCCTGGTACACGCCAGTCCCAAATTCCTGACTTTTGAAATCCTGATATGGCTTAGCACATGTAGATTTGGTTGTCAGTGTTTCGACACCCAGTAAAACTGAATGTATGAACCCCTCATCCTCTTCTACCTCAAAAACCTGGTACACAAAACTCTGAAAGGTGGGATGCCAGGTTTTAATCCGAGGCATTGTTAGATATGAAAAACTGTTGGTCCCTTTTGGACTTCGACACTTTGAGAGACAAGAGAGTAGAGGAACACATGCATCGTGATTTCCCGAATCACAAAAGCCAGAAAAACCTCTCTAGTAAGGCCCATGGTCATAGCCAACGATCACATGGGTAAGGATAAGGGATGGTAGGGTCTGCATCAGGCCCCATAGGAATTCAGGGATTCTGTTCCTCGGTGAAAGGAAGGAAAAAGCCAAAAAATATTAGTTCCCGTAGTGGGTGTGTGAGAAATTGGTATCAAAGCATGGTTACAACACTTGGCCTGCTTGGGATCATGTACGAGCCATGTAAAGAAATGTTGTTATTTTCATTTACTCCTTGAGAAGAAGGGTTGCAGATTGAACCTGAGATTTTGGGATTTCTTGTTGAACTCCAGCAAAGGAATTATATTGTTCCTTTGTCAAAATGATAACTACTCTTATAAGAGTAGGAATGCACTAATCAATATTACTGATAAGACCTGAGTGTGAATAACAGAGGTGGAATAAATTGTGCTATGAAGCTACACTAGCCAGAAAAGGGACATGAACTGAGTTGTTTTGTTATAGTGTGACGATGAATACCTACTAAAGCAGGTAGAGTCTCTTGCATTTGAGATGCCTGGTTAGGTAAGAATTAAGATCCAAATGAAGAACTCCTTCATGATTTGGGAAATCTGGTAAGGACTGGTAGGATCCTTAGGAAGTTATGATTACTGCGTTATTAAAAGACTAAACTCTGAGCCTATAACTCCTCACAATTGAGAGGACTGATGAAAATGTGTAGGGTCGGATTACCTGACGTATAATGGTTAGGATTGACAATAAGTATAATTTGTTTGAGCAAGATTAAGAGGAGTCCTTTGGGACTGTTGCTAATTCCCAAGAGTGACCCTTGTTGGTTGTTCCCATAAAGAGAGGGTAATATCCGTATGAGTTATGACTATGAGATTTGTCCTGTAAGTAACTTAAAATATTAGAAGAGATAATGAGAGAAATCCTTCAGAAAAGAGTTTTGAAGATTGGATAGGATCGGGAGTCAAGCTCCATTCAGAAAGAACCGAAATGTTTCAAGTTGTTCGATCTCGGAGAAGTAGTGCACTGGTTAGTTGTGAGGAGATACTGGAATTTCGCAGAACTAAAGGACTTGGGATAAGCAATGAAAAATTCGCGAAAAGATCATAGCCCTTGATCAAGGAGCGATCTGGACCATTGATCGTCCAGAGAGAATTTCGCAATTTCGGATACCGGGAGTCCGAGAGGTAAGAGTTTGGGAGACTAGAGGTCCCGGGCCATGAAGTCTCAAAAGAATTGGGACCATTCATCGCTAGAGGACAAGTGGTGGAGGATTGAGGTTTCGAGAAAATTCCTGAAGGGAGCCATTTCGACACTCTTGGTACCGGGGATGTGAAGGGAAAGAGTTCATAACTCTTGAACCCCCCCAAAAAAAACGTCGAAAAAGGATCAGGGCTGTAGGATGTGGATTGGATCGTGGCCATTGATCTCTCAATAGCGGCACGCCGGTATTTCGGGTACCAGGAGGTCAAAGGAGCAAGGACCGGGCAACTCTTGCATCGCGGGATCACGAAACGTGAAATCCCGAAGGCGCTGAAGGGACGCGATAGGAAGTTGACATTTCGACATACCGGGATTCAACATTTTGGAAGTCCTGGAGACAAGGAATCCAGACTCTCGTGGATGAAAACCCCGAAGTCGCAACAACGCGACATATAGAGGAGTGGGGCTGCGGTCATATTGGGATATTGGGAATCGGTATTTCGAGAATCTCGTAGACGAAAAGTCAGAACGCTTGACATCGGGAGTTCTGAAGTCGCGAAATGCGATGAACCAGGGAGACACCTCCTTGGAGGAGAAAGTCGGGGAGTGACATTTCGACATTTCGGAGGTCGGCATTTCGGCCAGTCGGGTTTCAGGAATCAAGGAATTAGAGTTCCTTGTAATAGAAATCCCAAAATCATGAAATGCGAAGTGCCTTTTAGTTCAGATCGTGGTCACCACCAATGGTCACATGAGGAGAAGGCGTGAACCAGTATGATGAATACTTAGCTGTGTTCAATTGTACTTGAGTGCATGAGGATAATGCATTGTGAAGCTTCATAATAGGAAGCCTGATATTAATACCGGTAAGGTATGAATGATATTAAACGTGCAAGTAATGCACATGTATGATGTAAGAAGTATAAGTATACTAGAGGTCCAATATGATTTCCCTAATGAGTGAAATGTGAGGCAAGAATTACACTTGCCAAAATTGAATGAATACCATGGATACATGGTTGACTCCGTTCTAAAGAGTCGCGAAGGTTCCATATTGAATGATAGCTTAAGGGGAATGTACTCCATTCCCCCAGGAAAAGCCAGTGCAATTATATGAAAGAGTAAATGAGTAAGGATTCTCTGATGTCATGGTAAGAGGAAAATGTTTATGCCTTTGAAGATCACATGAGAAGGACTATGAACAATCCTTAGATGACTGATTTTAAAAATGGAAATGTATGTATGATATGAAATATACCTATGATAGCTACATGCAGGCTTAGGATTATGAAAGTGGTTAAGTACATCATAGATGTAAGTTAACAAAGATGCATGTTTATATTCCTTAAGGGGAATATTTGGTAGACCACTAAAAAGCTGACTCAAGGTTAAGGCCATCAAAAGTGGTGATGGATCTACAACAAGGAAGTTGCATGCTGAGGGAGTTCCTAGTGGAGGAGATGTATAAGGTCTCTATCAGAAGAACAGAGTCACAACCCTGATAATTGTTGAAGGTTGGCCAATGAGCTGCAAGGCCTGTCCATGTATAAGAATCATGGATTACATTTTGAAAGAATCATGTAAGTAATAGAAGACTAATAACCGAATATTGACCATTCTGATAACATAATGGAAGAGTGTAGGATGGACATGTTCATGATTCATTATGAGCAAAGAGTTGCTACTAAATCATGCTGAAGTATCCTAAGAGTTAGGATGAGCCTAACCTAGGGTTGTTCAGAAAAAGAGCAGTTGTGGAAACCAGTATGGTTGGTAAGAGGCTAGTAAACCCCCGAGTATGATTGAATGAATAAAGGGATACGTTTAACTGATACGGCTTGGCTGAAGCTGTGATTAAGGAAAGGCAGTGAGACCTTAGAGATAACTTGATTGGGGTAAAAATCCCCAGGTGATGTAGAAAGAATTGGAAGAAGGGGAGAGCCCTCAATTCTTCCCTTGTTGTGCATTACGCTCTATGGGATGAGAAAGCTAGTACATTGATGAACGAAAATGATTTGACACCATAATAATGATGGTTGTAATGTTGTGAAAACAATTGAGAACTGTTGTGTTACACTCATGAAAAACATTAAGGATAATGTGATGAAGTGCATACAGATATGCTAGACATGCCTAAAAATGTTTTTATTAATTAAATGCTATGATATTTGCATTTTAATTTACATGACGATTAATGTGCCTATGGTGTATGTCATGTGTAGAAAGAAATAATATTGGAACTGTTGAGGAAGACAGTTGTCAATAATGAACAACCTCAAGCAGAGAGTGACCATGGAAAGGCTGCGGTCGAAAGGTTGTTGACGGGACTGTGAAAATCCCCCTAAAGCACTACTGATAAGGTAGAGAATAGAGAAAGGGTGCTAGCAGCAAAGAACCAATATAAAGATATTTGTGCCTGTGTGGCACAGGGTATGAAGGGATTTGGTAAGAACCCCTTCCAAAATATTTTATTATTTCATGTTATACCTGAAAATTGAAAGGGCAGTTGTATGCCTTGGATACCCAAGTAAGGTATGACTCAGGAAGGAGAACCTGAATGATGGAGGTATGAACCTCTGGTAGTAAACATTGTTTGTAACCCTTGGAAGAATTCATGAAATGATATGTCATGAATGCATGGACAATCAAGGAATGTGTAAAGGAATTCATGTGAAACTTTTGAGTTCGTGTGTACTGATTTGGGATCGTGATCAACCTATAGTAGGCAGTATGGTCCTGCTATAAGAATAAAAGAAAAACGAATAAACCATATGAGGAAGAGGTTGGTTAAATTCCAACACCCCATGGCCAAGAACCAATCATAAAGTGTGGCGAACTTGAATAACAATGCAAGAGTGCATTGGGTATGAATGTGGCCAGGGATAGTGGGACATTTGTTAAAACCCTTTGAAATGTTGAATTACGTTTTGAAATATATATATATATATATATATATATATATATATATATATATATATACACACACACACATACATACACATACATACATGGAAAATCTAACAATTTGTTTGGATGATTGAAGAATGAATTGCAGGAAGCAGAGGGTCATGGATATGGCAGAAACTGCAAGGAATGGTATTTCCTTTTGATAAAGTGAATTTGATTGTTAGTATGCACCATTCTGAAATTGTTGTGATGATGTTGTAAAGGTGCAATAAAATGTATGTGCATGAGAACTAACAATTTGATTAGCTGAGAAATGACTGCAGGAAGAAGGAGTATTGGATATGGCAATGCTATAAGCCCATAAGGAAGACCGATTTCCTGCTGAGCTAAAATGTTATGGTAAGGAAAGTCCCATAACTATGAATCTGGTTCTTGTGTGGAACAAATATGAAAACAAATTGTGGAATAGAATATTTGTAGGTGACAGATTTACAATAGAATTCTGAAAGTTAGAATTTATAATGATGTCTCACGAACCTTGTGTACTTGTGCTACAGGTGAGAAGAAAAAAATTATCCTGAAAGTCAGATGAAGGCTGTCACAACTGAAAATCATGAACGTGGCTACTGTTGAGCCATGATCACCTGAAAATTATTATGTTGAGGTAACACAAGCCGGAGGGACACCTTGACAGAGAAAGTCTGAGGGACGCCTCGACTGTAAGACTCGATAGAGTCTCAAAACTTTTCCCATGCGAGAAAACCTCGGCAGGGCAAGATGGATCGCCCGAGGGACTGTATAATAGTGAAGGGGATGCTTGAGCCTGGGCTTGGAGGGTGAGTGATCGTAGGGAAGAGGAGACCTTAATAATTCTTGTAAACTATTGGGGTCATGCACACCGTGGGTAGTTTCCTGTGCGGAAAAAAACCTTGGAAAGGAAGATAAAATCATGATAGCTCTTGTGAACTATTGAATTGGAATCATGCATCCAATGGGTATGTCAAGGAAAGTGATGAGCATGGATAACAAAACTACCATGTGGATATAGATCCACAAACTGCACAGATAAGTACTATGCTAGAATATGAATTTTCCTTTTTAATTTTGAACAATAGTAAGATGTTTTCGCACAAAATTGTGATTAATGTTCTTGTTGTCCAAGAATTATTGAAGGTAGGTGACAAAAACTAAGATTCTGAAAGAGGACCTAACTAAGGATGAAGGATAAGACCTTTAAGACTTGGAAATATTCCAAGGAAAAGGAAGAAAGCATGAGCTTAGGGAGGAGCTACAACTACCGTCAGATCTCGCGTGGATCGCCGATAGCCATCGGATCCAGGGGAAGCTGCACGAGGTTTAAGCCTCGCATATGTAAAGGTGAGGACTCGTCAAAGTCCTGAAAAGATCAGGACCATCCATTTCATAGGACACGTTGCAGAGATCCAAACCCATCGGGGTTTCAGATACCGGGAGGTTGAAGGACCAAGAGTTTGGTCGTGGTGGATTCGTGAAATTGCAAACCCCGAAGTCCCGAAAGATGCAAGCGGTGGAGGTTTCAGGGAAATCCCCAAAATAAGATTTCAGTAATTCGGTTACCAGGTAAACAAGAGGTAAGAGTTCTGAACTCTTGACCCATGAAACCCTGAAATAGTCTAACATGGATAAGTTTTGGTGTTTCGGATTTTTGGCAACCAGGAAACCCAAGGGCAAGTTTCCTTGTCTTCGCATGTCGCGAAATCCCGACTTGCGAAACCCCGAAATGGTATAGTCAGGTTAGAGTTTGGTGTTTTAGCATTTTGGCACCCAAGATACCCAAGGGTAAGTTTGCTTGTACTCGCATGTCACGAGATCTCGATAGGTGAGACCCCAAAATAGTCTAACATGGATAAGTTTTGGTGTTTCAGAGTTTTGGCAACCGGGAAACCCAAGGGCAAGTTTCCTTGTCTGCACATATCCCAAAATCCTGACTTGTGAAACCCTGAAATGAGCTTAGCGATGAATACGGGATTAGGAGTTTTGGGTCCTGGGAAACCTAAGTGCGAGACCTTCTATCTGCACACCTCGTGAAACCTCGACTTGTGAAACCCCAAAATAACAATAGCGTAGATAAGTCTTGATGTCTCGGTATTTCGGCACCCGAGAGATCTAGAAGCAAGTCCCTGGTACACGCCAGTCCCGAATTCCCAACTTGTGAAATCCTGATATGGCTTAGCACATGTAGATTTGGTTGTCGGTGTTTCGGCACCCAAAAAACTGAAGGTATGAACCCCTCATCCTCTTCTACCGCGAAAACCCGGTACGCGAAACTCCGAAAGGTGGGATGCGAGGTTTTAATCTGAGGCATAGTTAGATATGACAAACTATTGGTCCCTTTCGAACTTTGGGACTTTGAGAGATGAGAGAGCAGAGGAACACATGCATCACGATTTCTCGAATCGTGAAATCCAGAAACACCTCTCTGGTAAGGCCCGTGGTCATAGCCAACGATCACATGGGTAAGGAGAAGGGATGGTAGGGTCTGCATCAGGCCCCATAGGAATTATGGGATTCTATTCCTCGGTGAAAGGAAGGAAAAAACCGAAAAATATTAGTTCCCATAGTGGGTGTGTGATAGTTTGTGTAGCAAACCGTTCAAGAACAGTTGAGAAAGAGCCAAGCCAAGTACATGAAAAGACATGACAAGTTTTGTATTGGTCTCAAAGGAACCAATCCAAGCAAGGCTGGATGGATTGAGGTTAGAAAGGTGAGGGAACTATACCCTCATCTTTAGATTGACTAAAAGTAGTCTTTTGAAGGTCCAAAAGCTTCCCAATGGGGAGGAGTGATCCAGGGGATCAAATTTTGCTCAAAAATCAAACTGCTTAGAATCGCTTCAAAATGGACACGTGCGTAGGCCTCATCGTCAAAAACCCAATGCAACTTTAACGGGCTCAAACATACATCATATGAGAAAGATATCACGTTCTGTTCATTTTTCCAAACATGCAAAATTTTGCTGACTCTATAGTCCATACAGTGCTGACGTGGCAGGGTACGAACCCACACGTGCAGGTGATGTGGAATGGTCGTATAAGTGACATGGAAGAGTGTTGAGTTGGCATGTTGACAGGGTAGGATTGGTGGTAGAAACGTGGGTGAATCATATTGTGACATGTGTCATCTTGAGGGAAAATGTTATGGTGCCACATAGCCCAGTCGTGGGCTACCATGTGGCACCCCTCCAGTATAGTTGGCAAGTGGTCGAACCCAC
>ML779089.1:455181-474192 GCA_009831015.1 Picea engelmannii | reverse complement strand
TAATAATTTGGTAGGGCCTGGGCTACCAACCCGCCCATGGTGTGTCTTAATACGTATATTCTTATTATATTATTTTAATTGTAATGAATGTAATTTCGACGGAGTAAAGGGTCGGGGCTAAGACCCAACCCCCGATCCATCACACCACATGTAAGATCCGCCTAATTGTTGGAATGAGAACTCCAATGCATAACGCTCGGTCGACAACCCACAGTTCTTAACACATACCACATGGCCATACCTTTTACCCTTTGGCGCGCATGAACAATGCTATGATGTATAGCCCCCAGTTCTTACCACTATACCATATGACCACCATAAATTTTGGCGCAGGATTTTTACACTAATGCTTAGCCCCACAGGTGTGGATGTTAAGCCATATGGCCACCCCACAGGACCGTTGGTGGATTTTGGGCACGATTAATCCACAAAGGCTGGATTAGGGATTGGGACATGGCCACATGCTCCCCATGTGACCTACACCTCCTCCCACAGGGGCGCTAAACTCACTAACTGTTTTACAGATTGCTCTAATTTTCAAAGTGCGCATGGGTGCTGGTTTTTTGACCCAGGAACGTTGCGAGATCCAGGTGGGTCATTCACAAGTGCGTTTTGTCGAGAGGGTACAACAAGCTTGAAGGAGAAAACTTATAGGAGCTGTAACTTATTCATTTTTTGGCCAAACTAGGTGCCGAAAAATCCCAGCTAGGGTTTTTGGACGTTCTGAAGCCATTGGAGCCATATATTTTGTATTCCGAGCATTGTAAGAGAAATATTTAAGAATAATGAAAATGATCCAAGGGAAGATGGACTATGAGATGTAGCCCAAGAGAGGGGTGAACTCCTTTATAATTTGTTGTGTTATGTATTCATTATTGATGGCTTTTATATGTCTGATATGATGCTCATACTTAAGTAAAACTCATTGAATTTATGTGTTAGTAACTTGATCCAATTACCCAAACACATACCAATTTTACGCTTGCAATTTAAAGAGACAAGTCTTCTTCATTTTAAATATCTATTGGAAACATATCCATTCCATTTTCAGATCAGTTGGTATCCGAGCATAGTTTTTTGAAGGCTTGATTGTTTGCAAGTTGTTTTTTGTTTTATGATGCTTACAAGGTTGAAGCTCAAAAGAGGAGAAGGTCAAATTCTAGAGCCAAGTTTTCATTTTTCGAGAAGGATGACTATCAAATCATCTCAAGATTCAAGGAGATATTCACCAAGTATGGCTCATGAGGAGTGTCATGGAACTCTTCCTTCAGAGGAGGAAAATTTCAGAAAAGATTTCTATGATATGACTGAGATGGTCAAAGTTTTGTTTGAAGAAGTAAATGCAAGATTGCAAGGTGAAAGCTCCAACCCTCCAAAGGGTAATGGAGACAGTGGTGATAAAACTCCAAAGGGAAATGGAGGGAGTGGTGATTCTCCACCTCCTTCACCTCCATCTTCCACCTCTTCCACCATTTCAAAACCACCTCCACATTCTCCAAAAGAACATGGTAAAACTCTTCCACAAACTTGTTTTCTTAAGCTTGATATTAATTGATCACTGGTTAAGCCTGCATGTGATCCAGGAGGTGATAGAGGTAGGTAATGCGTAGTTGGAAACAATTAATGGAGTCACACTAAAAGGAAGAGTGAATGACAATTGGCTAAAACTCTACCAAGAGGGCCGACATGCTGTGTAATAGGGAGAATCACGCAAGAATTTTTTTTGAAGCAACGTAGGGAGGGAAAACTGCACAAATTGGGGAAACTGGACACAAAAACAATCAAGTATGCAATAGTAATTGCACCATCCTACATGAGAAAATGATTTTCAAGTATGAAACAGGAATGAAACGATAGTTAGGGGCGGATAAGAACAAGTAAAGACAACAATGATCACAACACATACAACCATTAGAATGCCTAGTCATAAAGCTTCCATAAAGACAAAAGTAAAGGAAAAATGTCATTGATAAGCATGACTGAGAGGCATCCCATGAAATAAATATACTAGTGGATATGGGAATAAAACACCATTAACACAAGCACCTGTCACACTACAAGAGGAGGAGACAAGCTAGAAGATGCGAGGATTGATACACAACGGGAAACAGGGGACAAAATCTACCAAGACTGCAAAAGGAGGGTTATTGTTACTTAACAGTTACATCAAAAAGAGGGAGCACCGAGAGAGAGCATAAAGCTTCAAAAACTTCCACAATTGAGTTAAGCACAAAAATGGCACCACCCAAAGCAATAGGAGAAACAACAATGGTACCAAGAAGGAGTCGCACTAGGGCTCTTGTAGATGAAGAAGATATTGAGAAAACCCCAAGTGCATCCTCATCAGGGCCACCGAGGTTTCCTCATGATTACATACTATTGAGGAAGGATGAAGCCCCACCATTTACACTACAGAGGAATCCAAATTACAAGTTGGTGACACCAGACATTCCAATAGTCATCATCGATGAAGACATGCTCAGGAAGGTGCCTCAGCTGAAATATGCTGATCATGACATTACTGATGTGGTGAAGTTCCCTAAACGTGTGCCTCATGAATACCTGGAATTCCAAATAGATCCACAGACACAACAAAGTGTACTAGTGGTCGAGGGATGGGCTAGATGATTGGAGCACGTAGGCCTCTTGAATTTGTTTGACATCCCTCACTTCGGTCGTAGTAATGAAGTAAATGCTTTCGTCAAAATCCTTCTATATTGCATGCATGGGGGGTACATTTGGCTGGATAGGAAAAATTCAATTAATATAGACCTAATAACACAAATCATTGGACTTCCCACCCAGGGGAAGGACCCTACCACATTATTTGTAGATAAGAAGACAGAAAGAGAACTATCAGAGGCAATGCGAGTGAAGTTTCACACAGTCAAAGGGGTGCATGACCTGGATGTGCCAACCATATGCGACCACAAAGTTTGAATGGCTACACAAATTCTAGCATGAAAAATTCTACATAAATGCAAGAAGGATCAAGTCCCAGCATGGGTAATAGTTGTCGCAGAGAAAAGTGTAGAAGGAACTACAATGACTTAGGCTTGTTTCTTTCTGAACCAGTTCCTATTGGACTATGTTGAAGCCCAATATGAGGGGAAAGAGTTTCACTACCCCTGGCTACTGATCCTGATTTCCTTCACAACATGGGTAGAGATAGAGGATGTGCAGTTCTTAGGGATAAGGGGGAACTCATGTGTAGAGGAACAATACCAGAAATTTTGGTTCTCAATAATCAAGAGGAGGCAGATGGACAACAACATAGATTTTTTTCTCTATGGTGAAAGAATTAGATAGAGCATCTGGAATGCACCATGTATATCACCATATCTGGTGGAGGCATATGGCCTAGTTGCAAAATTTCTCACAGATAGACACAAAATGTATATAAAATACAAGAAGGATCCATGGAAGGAATGGGTCCAAACAAAGTATAATATAACTGAGGAAGAAATCCAGCTGGTCATGCAAGATTGGGAACCAGACTAGAAAATATCAGCAAAAGGGGATGCAACTGCACAGGGGGGGAACGTCGAAGTAGCACAACACACATATGTAGAAACAAACCCCCCAGGAAATGGGAAATGATCAAGGAAATGATATAGAGGAAGCACCAAAAACATGGCCAACTGATCAACCTCCACAACCCTTACATCAAACAGGAAGGAAACAATCGGACTAGAGCATAGGGTCAGCTGCGCGGAAGAAGAAAAAATATCAAAAGACTCAAGTCGTATATTCCCTAACAGATGACGACATGGATCGAATTGGGTACATACTAAGGGATGTCATGGAATAAGTCCTCAAAGATACGAAAAAGAAACAAGAAGCACTTCAAATGAAGGTGCAATATCAATGCTCGAGGCTAGAAAAATTACTAGAGATAATTCGATTGACACCAGATCTAGGAGTAGGCACAACCCAACAAGGAATAACAGGGGAAGAATAGATGGGATTACCAGAGCATAGAGTATTCAAACTACTAGTACATACAATCAAGTTACCAAACCCTGAAGTACAGGAGCAACTGTAAGCACTAAGTCACGTGGACCGCCTCATCTCCCATATGCTAATGGAAGTATTACAGGACTTACAAATAGGGATTACACATGAAAACCAATATCGAGTAGATACTGTAGACAGTGAGTTGAACAATGCAGAAGAAGAGAAGGAAGAAATTCAGAGATAATACGAAACTGCGCTACAGGAAAAGTGCATAGTAGAATAGTAAGTAGACCTCGCAAAAAAGAGAAAACATAAAGAAGACAGTGAAGAAAAGGAAGCTAAGAGGGAGAAGATTGAAGCATAAGAGAAGTACAAGCAAACCACACAAGGAATGATTGAAGTAGAAGAGAATGTAGAGAAATACGAGCATGAAAAGAATGAAGCCGAGGAAAAGGTTGAAGAAATAAGGAAGGAAAAGGAGGAAATAGAGCAATTGGTGCAAAACGTTCAAGCAGTTGTACAACAATTATATAAAGAAGTACCGGAATTACCCATGGTGGTAGAAGCCACAATAGAATAACAAGTTCGAAATATTAGCGAGATCACAAAAGGACTTTGAAGGAAGGTCACAAAGATAGAGTCACATGCAACACCAGGGACACCACCAGAAGAAAAAGCGCAAAGGGAAAGGACTGCGCACACAACAGTGGTGAAGATTAAAATCTTAGAACAAGAGTGTATAAAGATATGCAAAGAAGGCATGTGCATGTGGACAAATATGACAAACACCCCAGAGCTGCAAGTGTTGGATGTGCAAATAAGTGTTGCGTAGGAACAAGTGATTCAAGCCATTAAGCGCGCAAATACGCTCACACTAACCAAAAGAATGACAAAAATGTTGGAGAACAATAAACTACATCTTGTAGTGGAACAGTAGAAGGAAGAGCAGCGAAAGGTCACACAGGAGTTGTGACCGCGACATGATGAGGCACTCGGGGTACTAGAAGAACTAGCTACCGGACAAACCAACATGACATTAATAGCACAAGACATCGAGGCCAAATTAAATATCTTGAAAATGTAGACAACGGAAGAAATTGTGAACAAGGAGGAAGAAGTCACAAAACTAGTACAAAAAATGAAGCAGAGCCTCCAGAAATTCATTGAGGCATGGAAGAGCATGACACAATAGGCCTAAGTGGCTTGGGACAAGACACAGGTGAGTGTTGGGGGCCTGTTGGGAAGGCAGGTTGGATAGAGAACAATGAGAATAAGTGACACATAGAGAAAATGTGTAGGATCAAGAAGATCAAGAAGATAAAGGAAGAAGAGATAAGAAAGAGAATAAGATGGAGGACATGAAGGAACAAGGTCTCGTAAATCTAGAAAAACCAGTCGAGCATGAGTTGTATCTGGCTCATAATGAGTTTTCACTAGCCAGGCATGAGTGGGAGCCAACGCATTATGAGATGACAAGAAAACATGAGGTAAAAGGGAAGAAATTTCAAAATTGAAGGAGATTATGGAAGAAGTGAGAGAGTTCGAAGCAACAATAGAGAGAAAAGGCGAATCTAAAGAACCAAAAGAGTTCTGAGGAGTCGTTTTGATTGTAGGATGTTTTTTGTAAATCATCCATGAATGTAAGTAGAGTAGTGTATATTGAACACCTATTGTACCGCAAAGTGCAAGATGAATGCCTTAAATATAATAAAGAAGTAAATATTTTGTGGATGTAGCCCATGAGGGGGTGAACCACGATAACTTTGTGTCAAATTATGTTGTGGAATGGTTATTCATGTTTGTAATATGTGAATTCATGTATGTAAGATGGTGATTCCTTCTTTTACTATGGATGGATGCTTATCTTTACTGATAATGTTGAAATATTCATGCACAATAATGTTAAAAGTATGTTTAATTGTTAAATGGTGGGAATATAGACTCATATGCATAAATACTTAAGCAACAAGGACATGTTAACTAGAATCTAGTGTGTAAAAGATTCTGTATGTTTAATTGTTAAATGGTGGGAATATAGACTCATATTCATAAATACTTAAGTAACAAGGACATGTTAACTAGAATCTAGTGTGTAAAAGATTCTGGTAGGTGTAGCGTACCCATTTCGGAACTCTGGGCTTACTCGCGTTCTGATACCAATTTGTAGTGCACCCATTTCGGAACTCTGGGCTTACTCGCACTCTGATACCAATTTGTACACACCATTTGTACAAATCTCATGCAAATATTATAAATCCCATGCATTTAAACAATTAAACACATTTAACTCAGAGTAAAACATATCATTACTGCTATAATTAAACAATCCATAGTATTCCATATTAATTCATATACACAGTGGAAAACATGATAACATATACAGTAGAGACATGATTAAATGTGATAAAACATAGTTAGACACTTATCTTGTAACAATGGTGGAATCCACCAACCAAATGCAGGCCTTCCACGAACCTCCCAGCCTTAGACCGCACTGCTCATCAACTCAACAGTGGGTCACCCCCGAGCTGGGACTAAGCTCCACCCCAAGGCAAGGAATCTAGGCTTAGGCTGAGGTTACAGGGAAAACAGTCACACACAACCACAAGGATGAAATGCTCTCCCAGAAATATCCCATGCTCACTGCCCACAGAACCTCATTCCCCACATGCCCGTTCCACCCCAGGAGAATGCACCTTCTCTGTCACCTGGACAGTCCTTCAGCTGCCAATCTCCCTTACCTTGGGTTACAGGAACAGACCGGACCGGAAGTCTCTAGGCTCTATGGCGGCTACAGGGTTCCTTCCAGGAGTCTCTCCTTCCCCTGCGCACTCTCTCACCTAGAGGGAGTTTCTCACAGGCCAACAAGCCTCAGACAGTCTAGTACTGCGTAGTCTCAACAATTCCATGGGAAAACAGACACAGGCTTTCCAAAACCTGGTTCGACAATCACAGGATGGCTTCATAGTCACGGCTTCGAAACAGGGAATGATCACCTAGGCTCGCTCAGCTTTCCCGAACAAGCAAGGACTCTTCCCCAAAATCAACACAGGCTTCTCGTAGGATGGGGTTACACGCACGAGTTTTCTTAGAATCAGACACAGACATTCGAGTAACAGGGTCGCACGAAGGTTCTCTACATGAGTCAGGTTGGTCATACTTCTCAGATCTCGGTACGCGTTCAGACAATCCAGTGGAATGGGAATGGAACCTTCTCATGGATTACCATGGCCATTTTATTCGCATGCACTAGGGTTGACACTTGTCACCCATGGAACTGCATGCATTCCACCAACACGCATTCCTCCCACCACTTGGGAAATCACGTGTCCTTCCAAAAGGACTTAGGATAAAAACATATGATGCACATATCTTTTGGAAATATATTAAGATATTATTCCCAGGCTTAAGCCCCCTAGGCTCAACACTTAGCCCCTTTCCCACCTTCCAGCCCCTAATTCCTTGCCCACTCTGTGGATGCTCAGTCCCCCTTCACTCATTCATTGTGGTCGGTTTGCACCTAGCGGTGTTTATATTTTATCAATTGTTCTGCATGATTACATATACAACAGCAGGCTCCTGGCCTTCAACACTTAGGCTCCCAGGCCTAACAAACACATAAGCCTCTAGCTTATAAGAACTTGGCTCACCAGCCTATAAAACATAATTACAATTTCTTTCAGAACATGGTTTGCAATGGGGCTCGACCTTGGGGACACTACAATCCCCCTCCCCTTATTTTTTCACTGTCCTCAGTGCAACTTACACTGTCTCTGCAATCTTTTCAAAATTTTCAAAAAGATGCGGGTACTCTGCCCGCATAACCTCTTCATGCTCCCATGTCACGTCCTCAGGACCGTACCAGGTCCACTGGACCTTTACAAGCTCTATAGCTCGATTCCGGAGCTGTTTGTTTTTCCTATCCAATATGCGCACAGGATGCACTTGCAGGACACCTTCTGGTTCCACCTGAATCACATTCCAATCGATAACATGATTAGCATCAGGTACATATTTCTTAAGCAGTGAAACATGAAACACATTATGTACAGTCATAGATGCAGGTAATGCAAGCATGTATGCAACCGGCCCAATCCTTTCCAGGATCTCAAATGGCCCACAAAATCTTGTTGCCAACTTGGCGCAACTTCCCAGCATCAGGGAACTCCTGTTAGTTTTCACTTTTAGGAAAACATGGTCACCCACTTTGAATTCTCTATGGGTTCTGTTACTATTAGTGTAACTTTTCTGCCTGTCCTGGGCAGTTTTTAGATTATGTTTAATTCTTATCATTTGGTCTTCCATCTCTTTGAGTAGCTCAGGCCCAACTACTACTCTGTCAAATGGATTATCCCAGCTCACTGGAGTGTTGCACTTTCTTCCATAAAGCGCTTCGAACAGGCTCATCTTCAATGGCGCATGATACCCATTATTGTAGGTGAATTCTACCAAATGCAGGTAGTCTTCCCACCTTGATGGTTTATCCATCACATACATTCTCAGTATGTCTTCTATTACTCTGTTTACTCTCTCTATATTTCCATCAGACTCGGGATGATATGCTGTACTAAAGTTTAGATTCGTTTCGAATCCTTTGAACAGTCCTTTCCAGAAACTCGAAGTGAATTTCGGGTCTCTATCAGACACAATTGTCTTAGGAATTCCGTGCAAGCGTGCAACTTATTTTAGGAAAATGTCAGCAACATCTGCTGCTCTGTGGGTGGTTTTCAGTGGAATAAAATGGGCAGCTTTAGTAAGATTTTCCACCACCACCATGATTGAATCATGCTGCTTGCTTGTTCTAGGTAATCCGGTGATAAAATCCATTGTTACCACGTCCCATTTCCACTCAGGAATAGGTAAAGGCTGCAGCAACCCTGCTGGGTTCCTGTGCTCAGCCTTAACCTTTTGGCACTCCATACATCTGGCGATGTATTCATCGATTTCTTTCTTCAAACCCGGCCAAAAATAATGGCCTTTGACTGCTGCCATAGTCTTCTGATGTCCAGGATGTCCAACATAAGCCACGTTATGCATCTCCTTTAGAATGGACAACTTCAATTCCCGAACATTGGGTACATACACTCTATTTTTATACAGAAGTAAACAATAAGCTCCCAAGGTGTAACTTTCCTTGGTCTATGGTCTCTCACGTTGCTGTAGCTTTGCTACAAGACTTCTGTACTGCAAATCAACATTTGCAGCTTCCAAAATTATGACTTTCATCTCATTCTGGTACATGCTAATGGCTATAGCATGTAATTCATGCACTTTTCTGCTAAGTGCATCAACCACCTTATTTTCTTTCCCTTTGATATGCTTGATATCAAAGTCATATTTGCACAGAAATTCCATCCATCTGATTTGCCTGGCATTTAAGGTCGGTTGATCAAATAAATATTTCAGACCGTTATGCTATGTTCTCAACTCGAATCTCTTTCCCATGAGGTAATGTCTCCATTTCCTCAGGGCGTGGACAATTTCTGCCAGCTCTAAATCGTGAGTGGCATAATTCTTCTCATGTTCCTTCAACTTTCGGGATTCATAACAAGCTACAAATCCCTCTTGGCTGAGAACTCCTCCCAACCCCTCCTTACATGCATCTATGCACACTACGTAATCCTTGTTTGGATCTGCAATATTCAGGATTGGAGCACTAGTTAGCAGCTACTTCAATCACTGGAAGTTGCTTTCACACTCTTCAGTCCACTAGAACTTTTTCTCCTTCCTTTGCAAGGAAGTGATAGCATGAGTTATCCTTGAGAATCCGGCTATAAACCTCCTATAGTAGCCCTCCATACCCATAAAATATCTAACTTCTACCACATTCCTTGGCACTGGCCATTCTCGAATAGCCTATACCTTTTCAGGATCCACAACGATCCCTTCTTCAGATATAATATGTCCCGAGTAATGGATTTTCCTTTGGTAAAAAGAGCACTTGCTCAGTTTTGCGTACAAATGGTGTTCTCTCAACACCTGTAACACCATTATCAGGTGTTGTTCATGTTCTTCCTCTATCTTGGAATACACCAAGATATCATCCAGGAAGACTATAACAAACTTATCCAAATAATTTCTGAACACACCGTTCATTCAGCACATGAAAACAACAGGCGCGTTGGACAATCCAAACGGCACCACTGTGAACTCATAATGACCATACCTTGTTCTAAAGGCAGTCTTGCTGCTGATGTCCTCATCCTTTATCCTCACTTGGTGATATCCAGATCAAAGATCTATTTTCAAAAATATTTTCGCATCCTTCAATTGATCAAAAAGATCATCAATCCTTGGCAGAGGATACTTGTTCTTGACAGTGACCTTATTCAACTGTCGAAAATCAATGCACAACCTCAATGTCCCATCTTTCTTCTTCACGAATAGGACCAGGGCTCCCCACGGTGACACACTAGGGAAAATGTAACCTTTCTTCAGTATCTCTTCGAGATGCAATTGCAATTCTTTCAACTCTGGTGTACTCATTCTATAAGGAGCCTTCGAAACTGGAGCTGCTCCAGGCATCAAATTTATAGAAAAATCGATATCCCTCTTCGGAGGTAGTCCAGGTACCTCCTAAAATATGTCCTTGAATTCTTTGAGTACTTCGTGGTCTTCCAGATTCAAGATTACATTTTGGGATGCTTCTTCCACCCAAGCTGCAAATAATTGACAGCCTTTCCGGTAACATTTCTTCAACTGCATGGCTAAGATTTCCCTCACAACCACGGCTCTGGGAATTCCTTGGACTGTTACCTGATTTCCCTCTTCGTTCAGGCATGCAAATCTCTTGTTACGGCAATCCATAAGGGCATGGTGCTGGTCGAACCAGTCCATCCCAATTAAGCAATCGTATGAGCCTAAAGGCAGAATGTTCAATTCAGCCTTAGTTCTCATTCCCTTCATGTCCACTGAACATGACTTAACCAATTCAGTGAACTTCCTCTTGGTCCCTGTGGCCAACTGCACTAACCAAGACTTCTCATGTTTTCTCCTCATTAGATGCAAACTTTCCACCACTCTAGGATCTACATAACTATGGCTAGCCCCTAAATCAATTAAAATGACAAGTGGTCGGTTGTTGATCATACCTTCCACTTCAATCATGTGCTATTGAAATTATGCTTGCTTATTTTCTAGGTCTACGTAGATCCTCAACATTCTACTGCCCATATCCTCCACTGTTTCAGCTTGCCGAACAATATGGACGGTTCTTGCTTTGTCTTTTCTATGGGGGCAGTATCTATACCGATGATTCCCTTTACATCCCCAACACTCCATAGGTGGAGGCCTTGGCATCTGCTCAGTCCCTTCAACTTTCCTGGGGTCTCTAAAGGATGACTGTCCCCCAGGGCCGTTCTTGAAAAAGGGAGGCATGTTTCCCTTCTGCCTTTGTTCCTTCTTAAACCTCTTCTGGCCATCCCAAACCTTCCGAAAGGTAGGCTTTTCTCTTTGTTGTTCGTATAAGCATTTCACCCTTCTTATTGTTTCTTCCATGGTCTTAGGATCATCATATTTAATCTTGTCACCAATGGAAGGTGGTAGTCCACTCATATATCTCTGAATCTTGACAGCATCATCTTTGATGAATGGAACATACTTCAGTAGTTCTAGAAAACTTCGTTCATACTCATCAATAGTCATGCTGCCTAGCTTGAGTTCAAAGAACTCCTTCATCTTTCTGTCATAGTATATTTTGGTCAGGTATTTCTTCTCAAAATACCTCTTAAATTCCTTCCAAGTGACCTCTTTCTCCTTGATGTGCTGCACCTGCACAAACTGATCCCACCACATGGATGATTTTCCTTTCAGTTGGTACATTGAAATTCTTCCTTCTGCATGGGTGGAATAATTCTGTAGTTGGAAGTATTTCTTCATGCCAAGAAACCAGGTCTCGGAATATTCCTTCTTCTTATGTTCTCCATCGAATGTTGGAGGCTTAATTTTTTTCATCTCTCCTTTCAATTCCTCCTTTCCAGAATTTCGATGTTTTCTGGTAGGGGATGGGCTTGAACCACTGTGTGTCTCCCTGTCAGAATGTCTTTGGGAGTGACTAAGATGTCGACTACCACTCCTCGACCTACTTCTTCTCCCATGGGTTCTGCGACTCTCCATCATACTTGAGTCTCTTCCCTTCTCGAGTTTCTTCTCTATTCTTTCCAGGCTCTTTAAAAATTTTAAGTTTAATTTACCCTGTCGATCTCTGACTTTCATGAGCTTTCGACTATCAGCTCGGCGAGCCTTGCCCTCTCTTTGCAATCCTTCAATGATTTTCATTATGTGTCCTTCCTTATCCTTCTCTTTTCCATGCCCATTAGAGTTCGATCCTTCGACTCCCAGGTTAACATCCTTTCCTTCTTGTTCGTCTTCTGTTTCAGGGGTAATTTGCACCTTTCCCCACTCCATACTTAGCGTTGGTTAACTGGAGTTCTGGCCTTCGTTGAACTCTGCACATGCACTCTGTGCAAATAAAATCATAGTTTATTAGGCCATTAAACCTTCAGGAACAATCTTCATCATTTATAACTAATATCAACAAGAATAAAAGACATTTCGATTCCAATGGGTTTTCTGAGCTCTCGTTCGGCTCTGCAATTTTGGGTTTTCGAAACTCTCATTTTTTGGATCTTCGTGACTTTTAGACCTTCGGGTTTTTGTACCTCAGGACTTCATATTTTGGGGTTTTGGAGTCTTGGTACTGGAGAGCTCCCGTTTAACTCTCCTTTCCAGCCCCCCGACTTCCGAAATTCTGTTTTACCTTATTCTTCGGGTCTACAGCACAGTTGTCGCCCTTTACCAAATTTGTGCGTGGAACGTTTCCGAGGATCCTCGTCATGTCTGGTGACATCATTAGGGTCCGACCACTCTCGCTTCTCTTTTATACCCTCTGACATGTGGTACATCTCCATGTGTCTGCATCCATTCCTAGAAAAATCCAATGGTCATATCTTTCTCACATCGGACGGTCGTTAAAGACCCGGAGATTCCCCAAAGGAATCTCATACATTCATCAGGACTTAGCCACGTGCTAACATCTTGACAGTATGGTTGGGATTTATCATGACGAGAGTCCGAGTTCTTTGTCAACAGAACTCCTGAATCCCCGATTTTCCGAAACGGTAATCTCTCAACACGTGGCCATCTCAAATCGGACGGTCCACGACTGCTCCGGGGTTTCCACCATGGAAGGTCCCGATCCTTTCGGGGTTTTGGGCTTCCAAACGATGATGTTCTATAACTCCCGTTAGCCCTCCAGGCTAGACTCGTGGTTCACATGACCTCTCCTTATATGACCACAATCATACCTCCTATCGGGGTTTTGGACTTCGCAATGCCAAAATGCATAAACTTCTTGTCCACGGGATTCATGATTCTCTGAATCTCGATTTCCCGATATGACGTCAGCTAGGCCCCACAACAGAGCTTTCCTTTCAGGAAATCTTCTGAATGCTCTGATCTCCTCCACGCGTCCTCCTATGATGGATGGTCCGGATCGCTTCTCGCGATTTCACGGTTCCAAATGTTCCAGGCATCTCGTCTCTAGGATTAGAGAAACGCCGAACTCCGATATGCTGATGGGCTCCCGATATCGCCCACGTGTCCCAAATAATGGATGGCTCAGATCGTTCCCGAGACTTTTACCATGAAAATTCCCGACCTCCTTCGTGACTCCCAATATTGCGATTCCCGATTTCCCAAAATGGAAAATCTCATGACACGTGTCCTCCATCTTTCAGACGGTCTAGATCTATTTCGGATCTTTCGCCTCTAGTCTCTGAGGTTTAACCTTCAGAAATCTACCGACATATCCAATGGCTGTCGGGTTTTTCTGGCTGAGATCTGACGGCTCAGACGGTTCCTAAACAATTCGGAATTTCGCGTATCGTGATTTCCACATTCCTGTGTATTTCAAAAGAAATTTTAATCCCTATGCACATTTTTCTAGATCCGACGATCACAAGGTCTCGCCTTCCCTCTCGAATAGATCCTAAGGTTCTAACACCATTGGTGTAGATACCTGTCTCCCTGTGGCCATAGACCACACCAGCTGTGGTTTCACTCGCCGCTATACTTCCTGAGCTCGTAAGCACGGTCAAGCAACTACTTGACACTCCAGAACCAACCAAGGTCCGAAATTGGTCCTCCAGACCCAATTTCCCTTCGCATTCTTGGTCCAAAGACCGCTCCACTGGCCCATCTAGGCTCAGTGTTGAAACCTTGTCTCTGATACCAATTTGTAGCGCACCCATTTTGGAACTCTGGCTTACTCGCGTTCTGATACCAATTTGTAGCGCACCCATTTCGGAACTCTGGGCTTACTCACGCTCTGATACCAATTTGTACACACCATTTATACAAATCTCATGCAAATATTATAAATCCCATGCATTTAAACAATTAAACACATTTAACTCAGAGTAAAACATATCATTACTGCTATAATTAAAAAATCCATCGTATTCCATATTAATTTGTATACACAATGGAAAACATGATAACATATACAGTAGAGACATGATAAAATGTGATAAAACATAGTTAGACACTTATCTAACTCTTCCCCGAAATCAACATAGTTAGAAAAGACTCTTCCCCAAAATAAACACAGGCTTCTCGTAGGCTGGGGTTACATGCACGGGTTTTCTCAGAATCAGACATAGACATTCGAGTCACAGGGTCACACGAAGGTTCTCTACAAGAGTCAGGTTGGTCATACTGCTCAGATCTCGGTACGCGTTCAGAAAATCCGGTGGAATCGGAATGGAACCTTCTCACGGCTCACCCTGGACATTTTATTCGCATGCACCAGGGTTGACACTTGTCACCCATGGAACTACATGCGTTCCACCGGCACACGTTCCTCCCACCAATTGGGAAATCATGTGTCCTTCCAAAAGGAATTAGGGTAAAAACATATGATGCACATATCTTTTGGAAATATATTAAGATATTATTCCCAGGCTTAATCCCCCTAGGCTCAACACTTATCCCCTTTCCCACCTTCCAACCCCTAATTCCTTGCCCACTCTGTGGATGCTCAGTCCCCCTTCACTCATTCATCGTGGTCGGTCTGCACCTGGCGATGTTTATATTTTATTAATTGTTCTGCATGATTACATATACAACAGCAGGCTCCTGGCCTTCAACACTTAGGCTCCCAGGCCTAACAAACACATAAGCCTCCAGCTTATAAGAACTTTGCTCACCAACCTATAAAACATAATTACAATTTCTTTCAGAACATGGTTTGCAATGGGGCTTGGCCTTGGGGACACTACAGTAGGTATGACAGAGCACACCTCCCTTATTTATCTCATCACTGCAAAATCTTAGTTCCTGCAATCCCCATAAAGATACCTCGGGTGAGAATTCACCTTCTCGTAGGTGACGCTGAAAGGGCCGGTGTATGTAGGGTTTTGTTGACAACTTACTTTGAACCCAGGGTCTTGAACCTATCCATGTGTGTACGCCAACACTTACCATTAGCACACATTAATTGTTTATGTTTCTAGTGGGATTATCTTTCACTATACTCATACAATCAATTTTCTCTTGATCAAGATAGGATAGGTAAGGATAGCTTTATATTAGGATAGTGTTATATAGTTCTAATTTAGTATTTAGTTCAAATTTTAATTCATCTGAGAACATTTGGTTAGCAGATTCATAATTAGAAAATATTTGGACCCAAACCTGGCCCACATATTGGTCGCAAACGCTACACCTGGACCCAAACCTGGCCCACATATTGGTCGCAAACACTACACCAAATGAGAGTAGGTCTAATTGGGACCTGCCATTTGACATTCTCCCTTAACTAATTGACATAACATTTGGACCCGTCAATGAAAATGGTGCTAGAAGGAGGGCCATCAAACTAAATGGATGCAAATAAATTGCAAGACCCTACTTATTCTATTCCACTCATAAACCCCGCTCAAAAAGGTGATTTCCCTCATCGAGACCCAAACCAAGCCTTTGATCCTCTATCTTACTTTGTGGATACTCCCGCACAAGTTTCCATTCAACAAGGCTCTACTCCTCCCGAGGTTGTATCTCCAACACCTCACATATTCACAAAAGAAGAGCTTGAGGCAATAATAAGAGAATCTCGTGAGTGCGTGTTAACTCGGCACTAGAGAAGGTAAACCAACCAACTCCCTATTGAATTTTTTGTACCCAAGGTTGGAAAATCCCTATGTGGGAAGAACTAACTATTGAAATCCCCCCTACCCATGAAGGAATCCCAACCATCGGGACACCTGATTATCACCTATCTCAAGTTATGAAAGGAGTTTCACAATCCTCTGACTTCGACCTTGAAACCTACTTGCTTGTTAGTGGTGGCAGTAGACCTTATATTCCTCTTGAATCCCCACCTTGAACACCAAGAAGTTAACTATAAGAAGGGATTGAATAAGGAGAATGAAACCATGCAAATTCTTAACCAATGGCCGACGTCAATGCTAACCAACCAAATTGATCCAGGTGAATATTGGTGGCCACCCACCTATTCCAACTAGCTCATCTTGACAATTTGTAGTTCAACACGTTCTTCTATACTTCTTTGTAATTGTGGGTTCTACAATTTGGGTATGTCTAAATCCCTACACATCTTCTAGGAGGATATTGGTGGCCGACCACCTAACCCAACTAGCTTATTTTGGAATTTTTCATGTCAGTATATCTTTCTGTATTTCCATGGTCATTTTAGGTCCCTAAACAATGTTTTTTTAGATTTCCACAATCAAAATGTAGATAGAGTTAGAGTTTGATGGCACAATCTGTATTTCTCAAAAATACCTTTCCAATGGGCTATCACGTGCTTAAAACGGAGGTCATATTCCTAAGTTACGACCCCATGAAGTTGAGGTACCAACTTACCCATCGGGGCCCACATAACTTTTGGCGTTTCATCTCTTAGGGTTAGGTTTTTGGATGTCTAGATTTTTGGAGTTAATGAGTAATTTTAAAAATTTTTGTGGAGCCTCATTGTAATCATTCTTCTTAGACGGATGCACGTCGCAATCCACATCTCTTCTCAGAGATAACTACCACCATTTGAGGAAGTTGTTTCGAGTTCTGCAGTTTTACAATTTCAGCCTATTTTATTTATTCAATAGAAGCTATTGTTCACTGGATATTTGTTGTTGTTATCCATATCTCTGTGTTATTATATTCAGTCTGCTATTCCTTTCGTTCCACTCATAAATCTGGATCAGTGGTATCAGAGCAGTCTGCTCTTCATTTATTTTTCTTCTTGCATGTCCCCGACAAGATCTTGGTACAAGAAGTTGGGACTCGAACTAGTCGAGCCTTTACAAGATCGGCCACACCGAGCCCGACAAAAACCCATGGGGGAAAAGAAGAAATATGATGGAGCATGATATCCTTTTAAAATGTTTCTCAAGGAATCCCTTGCACAACAAAGGAACGAAATGATGGACACCTTTGCACAGATCCTTCGACGAATGCCCACAAGAGATGCATCCTCATCAAGTGGCCATGCAACCCCTTTCAAGGTACAAGTAAATGTTTATATTCCATTATTTGAAGGATTGATATATGCAGATGTTATGAATAAATGGTTGAATTTGCTCGAAGGGTATTTTTCGGTCCACAATTTTTTCGACAGTGAAAATATTACTTTTTCACTCCTTAAGGTCGTCCCCCATGTTAAGGACTAGTGGGATACTTACTCTGAGAAAAGGGACATAGAGGAGTCTGTAATATTTTTGGTCACCCCCAAATGATATTCCTTCATGGATGCCATTAAAGAACAATACTACCCTATTGGAAGCTATGAGGACCAGTACACAACATGGACCACACTACATCAGGAAAGGGACCAAACCGTACCAGATTTCACCAATATTTTCCATACCCTGCGTACCAAATTGGGTATCAAAGACTCTAAATGAAATCTGGTGCTCAAATACTATGGCTGTCTGCATAGATACATTCAAACAAAAATGGAGTTTCTGGACATCACATCATTAGGTGCGACTTATAGATATTCTATCAAGATCAAGCATAAATTTAAGCAGAAGAGGTGAGAGTTTGGATCTACAAACTCCTCACAGCCAAAGTAGGACAAAGGTGGCCCTAGCCCACAAAAAAAGGGACAGAGAAAATATGGCTTCTCTCAAGAAAACCAGTTCAAGCCCCAACCCAAGAAGGGTAATGAGAAGTTGAAGAAGGACACAAGAAAATGGTGTGAATACCATAAAATCCCTTGGCACAACATCAAAAAATATCACTCCAAGAAGTCACCGGTGGCCGAGATGAAATATTTCGATTCAAAGGTAGATTCTGACTCTGAATCAAATCCAGAAAGTGGGAAGAAGATCGTCGATTCTAAACCTCGTGCCACTATCGCTACCGCCAAAGTACAACCAAGCGAACCAGAAGAAACAGAGGAAGGGGAACACCTCTTTCACTCACATATGTGGGTAAAGGGGACTTAGTTGCATTTCATTGTCGATAGTGGTAGTCATAAGAACCTTATTTCAGCAGAGGTTGTCAAGCTGTTGGACCTGTCGATAACATTGCACCTACAACCCTACACTATCGGTTGTCTTCGCCAAGGAAAAGACCTTTGCGTCAACCAACACTGTCGTCTACCCTGCAACATTAAGCCCTTCAAAGACGAGGTATTGCATGATATTGATCCCCTTGAAGTTTTTGATGTTATTTTAGGCCAACCATATTTGTGGAAGCAACATGTTGTGTATGAGTCTAGACCCCACATTGTTATTATTACTTTGGGTAGACAATTGTACATGATACCATAGGTAGCGCCACCTACCACTATTTCTTTAATCTCTGCTAAGAAAAGTGTTATCACTCCAGGAAACTACTTAGGGTTGTAAGCTAAGTATGCCTGGTAACTTAAGAATTGAATATTTTTCAGTAGGTGGATCAATGGGATACTAAGATAGAACAATGGAGAGATGACTTATCCAAATAGCTTAATGAACCAGTGCTTTTAGAAACTGTAAATCAGATGCCAATAGCAGAAAAGGTGTGAAGAATATTGCTTAGACAACCAAA
>ML779089.1:420396-448192 GCA_009831015.1 Picea engelmannii | reverse complement strand
ACATATGAATAGTCGATCGACATCTACAGAATCTCATCTTTCCAATGGTGTTGTCAGATATTAATTTGGAGCTCAGGAAGGGATTGAAAAGTTCCTTGCAAGTTTAAGTGTCATTTTTCCATTTGCAATTCAAAAATCCTAAATGATCCTTTGTGAATAGTGTCTGATATGGAAACAAAGGTTTGATTTGATGCTGCCAACCCGGGATTACAACCTCTGTTAGCTGTTGATAATCTTGACTTTCCTCAGCGCGCCTTTTTGTAAGCCCCTGTTAGCTGTGGAAAGTATGCACTTTCCACAGCGCGCCACTTGAGCACTGATTTAAGAACCTTTTAAGATTTGACACTTTCAACAGCGCGCCAACTGGTGAAACGATCTCCTTAGCTGTTGAAAGTGGGCACTTTCCACAGCGCACAATGAACCTTTGAAAACAAGTTAGCTGTGGAAAGTAAAAAAGACAATTTTGAAAAAGAAGACTTTACAATCCAAATTTAAGTCAAACCCAAATCTAAAATTTTGCAGCTAAAAGACTCAACAATGAATTGAGGAAACCATCAATAGTTATGCTATCCACCGTAAAACCCAACCAAAATGATGGTGCTATTTTGGGAGTTAACAAAAAGCAGTAAATTCATTTCACAGACCGAGAAGTTTGTCTTCTTTGTGATCCATGATTAGAGTAAGTAGAAGGTCACCTCCACATCTGTGACCTCTACACAGAGCCTCTGCTTGCAGTAGAAGCAAGTGGACGGGATTGTGGAAGAGTACATAGATATATTCTCCTCACCCACTGAGGTAGAAAATATCTACGAATTCAAGCATCTAATTGATCTAACCCCTGGTGCCCCACTGCCTAATAGACCAGTCTATCATCGCTCGCTGATGGAAAATGATGAAATCAAGTGCCATATCCAAGATCTTCTTCAAAATGGGTACATCCTACCCAACTCCTCCCCCCACGGAAGCTTGATTATGCTCGTGCAGAAGAAATATGGGAACTGGTATCTCTTCATTGATTACCGAGCATCAAACAAAATCATAGTGAGGAATCAATACCCAATTCCCCAAATTGATGACCTTATTGACCAACTCAAGGGGGAAAATTTCTTCAACAAGATTGACCTAAAGTCTAGCTACCACCAGGTTCCCATCAAACCAGCTGATGTATGGAATACAACTTTCAAATCTAAAGAAGGTCTCTTCGAATGGCTGGTCATTCCCTTTGGCTTAACAAATTGATCCAGGATCTTTTTGTCCGGTGACTTATTAAATAATTGTATTAAATGAGCATAAACTAAAGTACACCTTAAATAAGAAAAATCTCAAAAGGAAAGAGACATAATCATGAAATATGAACGCAAAAACTTGATAATGGAGTTCTTCCCTGGTGGACTACGTCTTCGGGTCCTGCTCTCAAATGGGTAGGCGTTTTTATTAACTCCACAAAATAATTGGGAAAAATACATAAGTATACCTCATTCTGGAGTTAAGATACATAATATTTTCTCATATCAGAAAATAAACATCACCACTACGTTCATGGCATCGAATTACCTAAAAATGACTATCTCCATGCCTTGATCTAAGTCGAGGACTTTCAGACCCAAGGAAAATATCACCTCGGTTTTCGTTCCTACACCTGCAACTAATGACTGGGATTTTTTCTCGAAATGCATGCCCAATCCATATGGTCCTTCCCTTGTTTATCCTTCTCCCCCCATACACTGGAGAAAACCCCTTTTTATATAAAAATGTTGTGGTTGTGCAATAATGAGGTTGTTTTCCTACCGACGAACATATGTTATATTAATGCTTTAGTTAGAGGAGATCTAGGGGTCGAACCCGCGGGCCTCCCCTTTTAACACATGGTTACAATAGTCTGTCGGAGGTTTTGGCAGATGCGGATATGTCACTAGAATGATATACCAACTATATTTGGCGGAGATGATTTGGCGGCTGGCTATTAAAATGAAAATGATTTTGGAAGGTATGGCATATATGGCGAGACCTCCGCTAGATTTGGAAAGGCCCTGTTATATATATATATATATATATATATATATATATATATATATATATATATATATATTTGGATTTTTAGTTGTTGGGCGTCAATGGGCATTTTCCCATTGCCACATGGCAGCCAATCATTGGCCCATGTCACCTCGTTGCACAGTTAGCTTGCCACATCACCCTACCACGTGTCGTACGGATGCCATGTCATCCTTCCATGTAAGGTATGGATCCCACATGTCCTATACAGACTGCCATGTGGCAACTTTTCATTGGTCCACAAGTTGGCCCAAAAAGTCCAAAAATGAGTGACACATGAATCCTCTTGTGCTGCCATGTCATCATGACCCGTGTCGCCCTCTAAGCTTTCCATGTATTTTTTACAGACAATGACATAATCCGTGCTGATACTGACGTCAACAATACAGATGCTGACTCATCCCTGCTGACAACGTTAGGTTGACCAAAACTTTGACTGCAAATATCTTTCGATCCGTAACTCCGTTTGACGAGTCATTTATGTTGTTAGAAATATTGCAACGTGTTATTCACGATCATGCAATTTTCATTGAGTTGTGGGAACTTTTAATTTTTTCCCTTTCTCTGTCTACTATATCACGCCTTCCCATTGAGAGATTTTTGGACCACCAAAATCTTTCATCAATCAACAGGTAAGTGAGGGAAGAATCTGCTCACTTTTTCCTTCTCTATCCACTTTTCCTTGCTTGGATGTGTTCCCTTTAAGCCTAATCGAAGATAATCAACATCAACCCTGCGTGGAGTCCTCATCCTTCTATCCATGATGATATCTTCCTGTAACTCATCCAAGTACTCAGGTGAAAACTCATTAACTGAATGTATTGAAACTTCCTCATCCCGATCCATGATCATGGGAGGCTCAAAAAGTTTCAAGTTCTCAACGTTCACAACAGAGTAAATTTTCATATAAGGTGGAAGATCCAAACGAAAAGCATTGGTACCACTTTTCTCCAAGATAGTGAAGGGTCCATAATGAATGGGATTGAGTTTCTTTCCTTCACCCTTAAATAGTTCCTTGCTGATGTGAAGCCATACCCGGTCTCATACATGGAACTGATGATCAAACCTGTTCTTGTCATGTCGATCTTTATACTGTGCTTGACTTTTATCCAACTATTCCCTGACTGCCTAGTGTATCTGCTGGATCCTCTGGATGAACTTGCGGGTTCTATCCTTTGTTCATTCTTCATTCACATTGTCATCTCTCCCATACATCAAGTCCAAAGGAACCTTGGGTAGCTACCCAAAACATGTCTCAAAAGGTGAGCTCTGAGTGGAGGAATGTAAATCTCAGTTATAAGCATGTTGTACATAGGGTATCTGTTCATCACATAACTTAGGATGTTTGTTGCAGTAGCCTAGAAGAAAAAGTACCACTATTTTGTTTACCACCTCTGCCTATCCGTCGATCTATGGATGGAAAGCAATGCTCCTCTTCAATTTTGTATCCATCATTCTCCACAAGATAGTCCAAAAATCCCCAAGTAATCGAGTATCTCTATTCGAGACAATGGATGTGGGTAACCCAAAGTGTACCCAAACATACTAAAAGAAGATATTAGCAATATGCTCATCAGTGATCTGATTTTTACATGGCATCAAGATACACATCTTGCTGAACCTATCCACTACAACATACAAATAATCATGACCCCCTCTGGTCATTGGTAAACCCCCTACAAAATCCATGGAAATTCTTTCCCATGGATGGGATTGAACAAGAAGTGGTGAGTATAGCCTCAGTTTTATATTAGTGGGATTACGAGTAGAACACATCACACAACCCTTTACATATTTAGTTACAATTGCTTTCATTTGAGGCCAATAACAAAACCTCTGCAAATGAGCTATAGTTTTTCCTACCCCAAAATTCCCAGACACAAGAGAAGTGTGAGCTTCTCATATTACATGGAATTGTTCACTTGTAGGAATACATAGCTTCCCAAGATGGTAGAGTAGTTTTCTTTGCAGACAATAGTTCTCTACTTGTGCACCATGGGTTAGCTTCTCATATACTTCTTTAAAATCTCCATCGATGGAATATTGTTCTACATAACTATCATGAGATAAAGAAGTATTGTTCAAAATAATAGAAGCAACAATAGGACGTCTAGAAATCATATCAACTACCTTGTTACTTGTACCCTTCTTATATTTGATTACCAAATGAAATTGTTGTAGAAAACCCATCCATCTATAGTGTCGAGATTGTTGTATTTTGGTCTGTGCTTGAAGATATTGTAAGGGATGGTGATCTGTATGTATACTTGTTTTCTTTCCTAACAAGTAGTGCTTCTATTTATTTACGCTTTGAACTAATGCATACAACTCTTTATCATATGTAGGACAATTAACAAAAGATTGGTTAAAAGTTTCAGAGTGGTAACATATAGGCTGAAGATATTGTATCAATACTACACCCATGGCATATCCATTGGAATCTGTCTCGATATCAAAAGGATTTTGAAGATTCGACAATGCTAATACTGGTGCGGTACTGATCTTCTCCTTCAAAGTGTCAAAAGATTTTTGTTGATTTCCTTCCCACTGAAAATTGTTCTTCACACTGGTTAAGGCATGCAAAGGAGATTCTATAAAGGAGAAGTTGGGAATGAATCTCCTCCAATACTGGACTACACCTAAGAAGCTTTGGACTTTAGTTACACTCTTTGGCTCAGACCATTTTACAATTACTTCAATTTTTGAAGGATCAATTTTCAATTGTCCTCCTCCTAGAATATAACCTAAGTATACAAGTGTAGTCTTTCCAAATTCACATTTATACATTTTGTTAGGGACCTAACCCCTCACGTAGATAGAATAATATATTCCGATGTAATAAAGGTCAATATTAATAAGTCCTAGCAATAAGGAAGAATTAGTCGAATGTAAGAAGACCTAATAGAAGCTTCCTCTTCTAGAAGGATCTTCCTCTAGATGGTTCTTTTGATAGAGATATTTAGTATAAATAGGATTCAAGGATATGAGAACGATTGTCTTGGATATTATTGTAATATAGCTCTGCTCGACTGGAGGTTTCCCCCTTGAAGAGGCAAGTGAACATTTCTCTTAGTAATCGAAGTGCTCTTTCTGGTGTTATTATGTTATCATTTCAGTATTATTGTGGTGTTGTTCTAGTTATATTGTTTTTCATCTGCCATTTCTAGCATTTTATTTATGTTCTGCATACTTTTTATATCTGGAATATTACAAGTGGTATCAGAGCACTTTCCTCGGCAGAAAATTGTGGGTAATTGTTTTTCAGGGTAGAGAATTATTATGATGTCTTTAAGATACAAAGATTTGTCGTTATGCACATAAACCCGTGGTTGAGGGATTCATACATGCAGGAAATACAAGTGGTACTTAAGTGCACATCTGTTGGACACCCTTGTAACCCCTGTTGGCACCCTTTCAAGTGGTATCACATCAGATAACACTTGTATACAGATCATACTATATCTCCTGAAGCCCTCTTTAGATAAACTGATCAGCCACATGACTGCTATAGTGTCACCGAGAACAACACTCGGGAAGATACTCTAAGGGTAGTCGGGTAATATGGCTAAGGGCATAGTCTAGCCTTCTTAGTTGGTGCCCTGAGATATTGGGCCGAGTACTACTGTTGGACCCCACACATATATCAGAGAGCTATAGCACAGGGAAAACCCTTGTCTGTAGAACCCTTGAATACCTAACCCTTGGGGACGGAAAAATAAATAAATAAAACAAACAGGATCTATTGCACACAACTGTGTTCGAGTTTCCAAATCACTACACATTTCTTCCTGGTTAAGCATTTGGGCATTTCATCACTAGAATATTCTTCAGACTGGAGTATAACTCCGCATGTTTAAAAAAAAAAAAGGTCTAGAAATTTTTGCACCATTATTTGAGACCTATTCCACTAGATTGATCTCTTTTCCCTTATCACATCAATACCTATCATTTTTCTACAAAAAGTTTTACCCCACCCACCCCTCTTCGGTTCCCTCGTCATCATGGCTCATACTCATAGCCAAGACTTGGAAACTCACTTCAATACCTTGCAATCTAATTTCACAGAGACCCAACAAGAAGTGAGACAGATTAGTGTCAATATTGCCACCATCAATAAAACCATGCATTCCTCCATCACCGCCTCAATTGCAGAACTCAAAGAAGACCTCAAACAAGACATGACTACCTAGCTTGAATCTGTCACTTCGATGATCTGTACCAAGATTAATATCCCTGCAGATCGCACTTTATCTGACCCACCTTTGCATACTGAATCTGAAACTTCCTCCCATTCCCATAATTATCAACCCCATCACTTTTAGCGTGATCTACGCCTTCTGCGGGTGGATGTGACCAAATTTTATGGCTCAGATCCCACTGGTTGGGTAACTTAAATGGAACATTATTTCTCTTTGTATGACATTACAGATGACTTGGCCAAACTCCGGTATGGTGTTCTCCATCTAGATCAAGAACGTTGGGAATGGAGAAAAATTTCCTGTCAAGGGTATGTTTCTTGGACACACTTTGTGGTAGAGCTCTATGAACTCTTTGACACTAACACCAACCATTTAGGCCGTTTGAAAAATTTGAAACAATCTGGCACAGTGGAATACTTTATATGTTCTTCTGAGTGAATGACGTTTCATACAGAGGGCATGTGTGATGATGTTTTCCCAGAATGTTTTATCAGTAGCCTCAAGGATGAGATTCATTCCCATGTCCTCATGGCTTGGCCTCAGAGTTGGGTGGATACTACTAAACGAGCTAAGGAAGCACAATAGGTTGTCTCTTCTCAAAACTGGAAATCCTCCTCTATTCCTCACACTAAACTAGTAAATCCCATTCCTCCTTCTACTCCACTAAAGATCCAAAAATTGACCAGGGCCAATATGGTTGAATGCCAACTCAAAGGCATTTGTTATAATTTTGATGAAAAATATTTTCCGGGACACAAGTGTAAGGAACAAAATATTTTTATGGCCATCTTAGAGGATTTCTCAGAAGAGGATGTTAAATATCCCCTTGTGTTTGAGTAACCTGAACCCACTGACATTACCCCTCCCTCAGACCCTCTCGAAGTAGAACCGATCATTTCCCTAAATGCTCTCATGGTATTCTCTGCTCCCCAAACACTCAAACTAATTGGCTACATCAAGCATAGGAAGGTCATCATTCTTGTTGATAGTGGCAACACCCATAATTTTATTCATCTCTGTGTTGCCCAAGAAACTAATTTCTATATCCGTGCAGTCAATAATTTCCAAATCATGATTTCCAATGGCAGGTCCATGAAATTTGGAGGGCGTTGTGAAAATGTGCATCTCCACATTGGTGACTACCACCTGAAATATCATATGTTTGCTATCGACATGGGCGGTTGTGACATTTTGTTGGCTGTAGAATGGCTAAGGACTTTGGGTCCCATTCTCATGGATTTTAAGGAATTAACCATGAAATTCGACGAGGAGGGCTAGCAATATAATTTCCAAGGCATCATCACTGGTTCCCTTGAGATCATTAGTTCCCATCGCATGGAAAAGATGCTCAAAAAAGGTCATTCGGGCATTATTTCCCAACTCCATACCATACAAGCAACTGATACACCCTCTATGTCGTAGGACCTCCAATACATCCTCTCTAAACATCAAGTGTTTTGTTCCAGTCCCCAGGGACTCCCTCCTTCCCATGGTGTTCATGATCATTCCTTTCCCCTTGTTCCAAGAAGCCTTCCTCCCAATATATGTCCCTATCATCACCCCTTTTCCTAAAAAAATGAAATTGAGAAAATGGTTCAAGAACTGCTTAACGCAGGTGTTATCCGCCCTAGTATGAGCTCCTACTCTTATTCTGTGATCATGGTCATGAATAAATAAGTCTCTTTTCACATGTGTCATGATTTCCACGCCCTCAACAAACTCACCATTAAAGACACATTTAACATTCCTTTCATTGGTGACCTCTTGGATGAATTGAGTGGCGCCTAGTTCTTTACTAAACTTTATCTTCCTTCTGGCTACCACTAGATTCATATGAAAGAGGCAGACATTCCTAAGACTTCCTTTAGAACTCATGAGGGCCACTATGAGTTTTTGTTCATGCCCTTTGGTTTGTATAATGCTCCCTTCACTTTCCAAAGCCTCATGAATCATGTCTTCTGTCCTTTTCTCCATCATTTTTCCTTATTTTTATTTGATGATATCCTCATCTATAGAAAACCTGGACAAACCATCATGCTCATGTGGATTGATTTCTCCATCTACTCTCTCAGCACCAAATTTTCCTGAAACAATCTAAATGTGATTTTGGTGCCTCAGAAGTCGAGTACTTGGGTCATTTTGTTGGAAAACATGGCATCAGGGTGGATTCTAAAAATATTGAAGCTATGCAATACTAGCCTCACCCAAAGACTCTCAAAATATTGCATGGATTTTTGGGCTTAACAGGTTATTATCGCAAGTTTGTTAAGAATTATGGAAAGATTGTGGCCCCTCTCACTGTACTCCTTAAAAATAATTCTTTCACCTAGACTCCAACAGCAGCTCAGGCTTTTCAAACCTTGAATATGGCCATGTGCACCACTCCAGTCCTGACACTTCCTGATTTCACAAAGACCTTTGTCCTATAATGTGATGCTTCAGGGAAAGGAATTAGCACTTTCCTTATGCAAGAGGGTCGGCCTTTGGCCTTTACCAATAGACAACTGTCTGAATGAAATTTGGGAAAATCAATCTATGAAAAGGAAATTTTGGCTATTCTTCATGTCGTTGATATTTGGCGCCCTTACCTATTTTGGAAACACTTCCAAATCAAGACAGATCATCAAAGCCTCAAGTATTTTCTGGAACAATACATCTCCTCTCCAGAGAAACAAAAATGTGTGACTAAGCTCTTTAGATACGATTATGATATTATTTACAAGAAAGGAAAAGACAATGTGGTTGCAGATGCACTTTCCTGAAAATATGAAGATGAAGGGTCCATTTTTTCTCTCTCCTTCATTGTACCAGATTCGCTCCAAGTTGTTCACCAGGAATGGCTACAAGATCCCAAAGTTCGCATCTAATACAACAATTGCAGTCCATTTCTCTGGTTTCCCCAGATTACTCTTGGCTCCATGATGAGCTTCGATACAAAGGTTGTTTGTATTAAAGTAAACAGTCAAAACTTAAATCCACGATACTTTCTAAGCTTCATGCTACACCCAAAGTTGGGCACTCGGGGTTTACCAAAATCTATGACAGGGTCAAATGTTCTTTTTTCTGGGATGGTATGAAACAGGACATTTGTAATTTTGTGGCTGAATGTGATTTGTGCCAATGCAACAAGGGTGAAACAATCAAATCTCCTGGCACACTACAACCACTTCTGATTCCACCTACTATTTGGTGGGATATCTCTATGGATTTTATTGTAGGCTTACCTAAATTGGGAAATAAATCAGTCATCATGGTGGTCGTTGATCACCTTTCCAAGTATGCTCATTTGTGTGCTCTTCAACACCCATTTACAACAGTCACTATGGCTCAACTTTTCATGGATCAGGTCTTCAAGCTTCATGGCATGCTACATTCTATTGTTTTTTATTGCAACCCAACTTTCACCAACAATTTTTGGCAAGAATTGTTTAAGCTACAAGGCACCCAATTGCATCTCAACACAACTTATCATCCCCAGACTGATGGTCAAACTGAATTTGTCAACAAGTGTTTGGAAACATATTTGAGGTGTTTTGCATCAGAAAATAAAAATCATTGGGCTCAATGGTTACCACTATCTTAATGGTGGTACAACACTTCATACCATACAGCTACCCGCATGCCTGCTTTTGAAGCAATATATGGACAAAATCCACCTTCAGTTCTCTCATATTTACCGGGTGTCTTGAAGGTCCAGATGGTTGACCAAACGGTTACAGTTTGAGAGGCTATTCTCTGTACCCTCAAAGAGAATTTGGTCATGGCCCAAAATCACATGAAGCAACAAGCAGATCAAGGTCGCTCTGAATGTCAATTTGCAAAAGGGGATCAGGTGTTTCTTTGAATGCAACCTTACAAGAAAAATTCCCTCAAGGTTGACCATTGTCAGAAAATGGCGCCCAATTTTATGGTCCTTATATCGTTCTCAAGTGTGTGGGACAGATGGCTTATCAGTTATCTTTGCCCAGTCATTCTAAGCTAAATCCTTTTTTTCATGTTTCCTTCTTAAAGAAGGTGATTGGAACCAAGTGCCAAACTCAACCAACCTTCCCGAGTTGGACGAAGAAGGCTCCATTTGGCTACAACTAGAAGCATTTTTGGACCAACGTGAGTGTTGCCTGCGTCAGGGAACCATAAAGGAAGTGTTAGTCCAGTGGAAAGATACAACCCCAACATATGCCACTTGGGAACCAACTACCATTCTGCAACAATTTCCACATCTCAAGCCTTGAGGAAAAGGATTTTTTTAAGGGGAAGGACATGTTAGGGACCTAACCCCTCACGTAGGTAGAATAATATATTCCTATGTAATAAAGGTCAATATTAATAAGGCCTAGCAATAAGGATCAATAAGTTGAATGTAAGAAGACCTAATAGAAGCTTCTGCTTCTAGAAGGATCTTCCTCTAGATGGTTCTTTTGATATACATATTTAGTATAAATAGGAGTTGAGGGTATGAGAATGATTGTCTTTGATATTATTGTAATAGAGCCCTGCTCGACTGGAGGTTTCCCCCTCAAAGAGGCAAGTGAACATTGTTCTCATTAATCAAAGTTCTCTTTCTGGTTTTATTCTGTTATCATTTCAGTATTATCGTGGTGTTGTTCTGGTTATATTGTTTTTCATCTTCTATTTCTAGCATTTTATTTCTGTTATGCATACTTTTTATATATGGAATATTACACATTTTCACATACAACTTTTCCCTTTGCAAAGTATCTAATACCTACTTTACATGCCTTACATGTTCATCCCAAGTCCTGCTAAAAACAAGAATGTCGTCTAAATACACAATCACAAAGTCATCTAGGAAAGGCCTAAATACCTCATTCATCACATGCATGAAAGTTGTCGGGGCATTACAAATCCCAAATGACATAACTAACCACTCAAACATTCTTTGTTTGGTTTTAAAGGAAATTTTCCATGCATCTTGTTCTGCAACCCTGAGTTGATGATATCCACTACACAAATCCAACTTAGTGAAATAAACAACATTCTTCAATTGATCAAGTAAATCATCTATGCGAGGAAGAGGATATCGATTTTTAACCATGATTTTATTTAAGGCCCAATAATTGACACACATTCACCATGTGCCATCTTTCTTTGGAACCATCATGATCAGAGAACCATAAGGAGATGAACTAGGCATAATGACCCCTTGATCCAATAAGCCCTGTATCTGCTTCTTGATCTATGTCATCTCCACAACTGACATCCTATACATGCCCACATTAGGAAGAGTAGAATCTTGTTGAAGATGTATCTCATGTTGGATTTTCCTCTTAGGCGGTAATCCATCCAGTTCCTAAAAAATATCATCATGCTTAGAAACAATATCAATTAATTTCTTTTTATGATATGGATCACATCCTTGGAAAGTGTCGGATGTCCCGACATCTTTCTCTCTTACGACCATGAGTACATATCTCTTATTAGTGGTTATGAGTCTTTTCATTTGTCCTGCACTAACAAGTGTTGTATTTACCCTCATGTTGTGAGCTATAACAATATATTCCACTCCCCCCTTAGTAAGGTGGTATTTGTTCTCATGACAAAAGAAGACTTATTTTCTATCATAAAGATAAGGACTCCCCAACACTATGCCACATATATCAAGTGGTACAACATACAAATCCACTTAATAAATCAAATTTGAAGCAATAGAAAATCTGATCCTACATTGTTTGGTGACATTAAGTTTTACTTTATCACATACCCAACCAAGAGGATAAGGCTTCAGATGTGGTTTCATTTCAAGAACCATCTTCTTGACAAGTGCTTCAGATATTAAGTTTACTTGGGAACCGAAATCAAATAATGTATCTATCTTAGTATGTTTAGATACAACTCTTATATTGAATAACTCTTTCCTCTTTCGTTCATCAACATGAGATTCATTATTGGAACTTAAACTAACATGAAGGGAATCTTTACCTTGTACTCCAACTGATGTGATCTTTCCTTCATCTCTTGAATTAGAACCAAGATATTGTTGCACTGTAGCCACGGTCTTTATATTCCCCTTTCCACCGAATTGTTTTGGTTTCTTTTCTAGATCCAGTTTCCAACAATGTTCTTCATTGTGAATGCTCTTATTGCAATGAGTGCAAGATGTTTTTCCTCCTCTCGTTACTATAGTGGTCTTCTTGTCATTCCTTTTGAACTTCTTGAAATTATTTTGTGGGAAATTGGAAAGTTTCTTCGTGGAATCTTCTTGAACATGTTTCCCCCTGTTCTCAAGGTGAGTGGCTTGCACACAAACTTTGTCAAGACTAGTGGG
The DNA here is from genome assembly GCA_009831015.1 of Picea engelmannii. NCBI lineage: Eukaryota > Viridiplantae > Streptophyta > Pinopsida > Pinales > Pinaceae > Picea > Picea engelmannii. Next base: position 435,655 of record ML779089.1, on the reverse strand, counting down.
GTTAAACAAGAACAAAGTATGATGAATATAAATGTGAAGTGTGCTAATATACTTCATTAAAGTTTCATAAGAATCCAAAGGAATATTCAATGCAAGATATTTCTTCCTAAATTCTTTTGTGAAACTTTGTACAATTTGACCTTTACTTTGCCTTAAAGTTTTCCATTCCATCATCTCTTTATGTAAATACTCCAATCAATAGAACTGCTTCCTTATCTTTGATTTAAATTATGACCATGAGGAAATAATATTACCATACTTACTCCTATCCTGAAGCTTTCTCTCCCACCATACGAGAGCGGTTCCTTCCAAACAAAGAGAATCCAGTTGCACTTTAACTTCCTCTTCATCAATATTCTAAACATGACAATATACTTCAACCTTTAGAATCCAATTGTCTAGATTTTCAGAATTATCATCTCCATTAAACATAGGTAAAGAAAATTTTACATCAAGCTTTAACAATGGTTTCTTAAAAGAGTCTTTATGGCTAGAATGATGAGAATGATGAGAATGCTTAGAGGAAGAAGAAATATAACTTGAAGTTGAATATGGAGGCTCAGGAGGATCTCCTCCATCCCCTTGGTTTATCGAAGCATCATCAGCTTCATGTGTTTCTTTTTTTTTCTATTTACTCTACATCCTTTTCTAGTAATCTCCATACATTTGTTCGACCATTTCTGACATGTGATAAATGACCATGTGGAAGTTTTTATCCTGTTCATCACGCTTGTCCTCTTCTGCCGTTTTCTTCCTTCGAGATGTATGACCAACTTCAGGATTGAAATTATTAAGAGTTATTTCACCCTGCTTATGCTTGGCCCTAGTAAGCATTCATACTCAACAATTCGAGTCAAAGACAATTGCTCTGATACCAACATGATCCAATATCTTTTTGTCCGGTGAATTATTAAAGAATTGTATTAAATGAGCATAAACTAAAGTACACCATAAAGAAGGAAAAGATCAAAAGAAAAGAGACATAATCATGAAATATGAATGAAAAAAATTGATAACGAAGTTCGTCCCTGGTGGACTGTGTCTCCGGGTCCTTCTCTCAAATGGGTAGGCCTTTTTATTAACTCCACAAAAGAATTGGGAAAAATACATAAGTATACCTCATTCTGGAGTTAATCTACATAATCTTTGATCAGGTCAGAAAACAAACATCACCACTGCATTAGTGGTGTCGAATTACCTAAAAAATGATTGTCTCCACACCTTGATCTGAGTCGAGCACTTTCAGACCCAAGGAAAATCTCGCCTCGGTTTCTGTTCCTGCACCTGCAACTAATGACTGGGAATTTTTCTCGAAATGCATGCCCAGTTCGTACGACTATGACTAAGGGTGGTGGAAAGGAAATTTTTTCATGGGGGAAGGCACAACAACAAGCATTTGATGATCTGAAGCATCTCTTGTGCTCAGCTCCAGTACTCTCCTTACCAAATCTGCAACAACTGTTCGAGATTGAGATTGATGCCTCTGACTATTTTGTTGGCGTAGTTCTCACTGAACATGGTCATACAATATCATACAATAGTGAGACACTCTCATATATTGTCCAAAAATACCCCACCTATGACAAAGAAATGTATTCCATTGTGCAAGCCTGTCGTCAATGGAAACATTACATTCCGGGAAAGGAGACAATCATCCACATTTATCAAAAGCCTCTGCAGTTCATACAAACATAGGGGAAGTTGTAGAACGACCACCATAAAAAGTGGTCCACATACCTACAACAGTTCCATATCAACATCAAGTATAAAAAATGGAGCACAAATTGTGTCGTTGATTGCATCACTCTCCCTCCCGTTGCTGCACTCACCACTGTGCTCCATTCCTGTGGGAATGAGGCATCATAGTGGCCCCAAATTTACAAGTGTGAACCTGACTTCACCACCACCTATCATCTCTTAGGTATAGAAGTGAATGCCACCAATTTTCACATCTAGAATGGATTTTTATGCAATCTGGGACAACTTTGTGTTACCACAAGCGACGACGCAAAGCTTATTTTGGAGGCTCACTATAGTCGAATGGCATGACATTTTGGCATGGATAAAACTATGGTCGTTCTACATAAACATTTTTATCATCCAAAACTTCGACAAGAAGTCGACAAGAATATCAGATCTTGTAATTCCCATGCCATTTCCAAGACAACCATCAAGAAACAAGGCTTATACACCCCTCTTCCTAATCCTGAGAAGCCTTGAGAATCCATATTGATGATTTTAATGTATGGACTTCCATCCACCAAGAAAAACAATAATTGTGTATTTGTGGTGGTTGATCGATTTTCAAAGATGGCCAGTATCACAACCTGCAAGAAGAGCATCACAATTGTTTGCACCTTTTACGTCACGTTGTGAGCAAATAAGAGGTGCTTACATGCCCAGTTGGGTCTTGCTGAGCATGACAACTGTAGAGGAAAGAGTTAGAGAAAACAAAACAAAACTATAAAAAAGAATTAAACTAAAACAAACTAAAACTATGAGCATATGGATAAAGAAATAACAAAGACAACAAGACCAATATCACCAATGTTTTTAGGCTGATCTATTGATGAAATCAAAGAAAAATGAAGAAAGGGGACTATGAGTCCCTTCTTCCTCCAAAGGAAGGCTCTTGTGCCCTCACAAACTTGCTCTCCTTACAATAAGAAAAATGAGAATGATGGTGAAAGAACTCCAAGCACATCCACTCAATGGAGAGGTGGATAGCTCAATGAAATGGTGCTAATGTGTTATTGTCAAGGAGTGAGTCCTTAAAACAATCTAAGCAGCATAACATTACATGAAATTCCTTGAGAAAATGATGTTTCTTCATGGCTTTTTATAGCATTGCATTGGGTGATTATATAACCTCTTTAAAGTGTGAAAAGGGGCTCTTTAGGGCTTCATTAGGTCTTTGACCAGCCTACCATGCGGATTCAGCTCAGATTTGAGAGTCAAATCAGCTTGGGAGCTGATCCATAAGTGGTTGGGAGGCCGACCAATTCAATAAATGCGCCGTTTAGCAGGTGCGCACGTTTTTGCGCCAACAACCATGCATCGTGCGCGTATGCGCGCATGATACGTTCTTGTTCCGTGCATGTGCGCACACCCAAATTATGCAAAGCGCCCTTCAATTTTTGGTTACTTTGTATAGTTTTTTACCTTTTTGGAATGCCATGTGATTAATTCAATGCCATGAATGACTTCATTACTGCTTGACGATGCTGAGTTCTTGTCACCATGTGCGGACGAAATTTCAGTGATAACAGATGCCCCCTAATGGATGAGGTTAGGAGCATACGTATAGCCGAAATCCATCAATGTTTATTATACTGAGAACGTTGTTGTAAGAGAGAAATAGTGGGAGTGGTGAGAGAAATCCGTTGGAAGAGAAAGGAACTAGTAGGAACCGACCTTCCAAAAGGTGTGTAAAATATACAACTGTGTACAAACGAGGCGGGCATGCCCCATGCTCGTGTTATGTAACTCTGAAACAAAAATATGACTGAAGTGTTGGTGTAGACAACTACAACGCTCTCGAGGGCGGTAATGATAAAGGTAGAAGACAATTCTGCAAAGGAACATACTCTGAAGCAATAGGTAATGATCGCGGTAATAAGCAGCGACGATGATGCGGGCATTGATGGCCTTACCAAGTTCAGAGGTCTTTGGCAAATGACAAAAATAACTGCAATACTTGCAAAGTAAGACCCACCATAGCATGAGAAAGTGTTGGCGTTGAATGCTATGGGGGCCAATGACAGCAGGGAGCAATGGTGTTTCACCCTATGTCGTCCGAGATCTCTCATTAAATGGAGAATGAGAATCAAGATACTGTCGCCCTTTCAGAAAATTGTGCTGATGTCGACAAAAGGGGGACGCGACTCCCAAAAGGAACGAGCTTCATGGAATCTACTGAGGTGAGGAAGTGGCAGAAGTACATAGACGAAGTCAAGAAGTGGGAAGACTCAAGACTGCCCGTGGTTGGAGGATGTATGAGATAAAAAGTGGCCGCAACCATGTAACAAGGTCGAGTGTCAGGGGGACGACAAGACCGGTGATAAGTTGTGCCAGAGGCGGGACAAGGTGAACAAATTCAGAGGGTAGAGGTAAGTGACCTGTGGAGTACTCTGAAGATATGGACAATGCCGGCAAGGGTAGATGATAAGGAACTCCAACCAAGGGTGACATGGGTTGCGTGTGGGAAAAAGAAAGCAAGTCACCATCGGTGACGACAAAAGAAAATGTAATGACTGGAAATACAGGCGTTTTTACAATAAATAATGAATAATTTTGGGGAGAAATGTACTCATACAGAAACGGGTGCCCCAGGGAGGGAAAAATTTTCTTGGAAAACTGATGAAGGGTGGGGGCCCCATCGGCGAGTTTCTGTATGAGGTGGGTGAAATGAAGGTAGGTTCGTAGATGGGAAAATTGATTGTGGATGAAATGGAGGGTTCATGATCCTGTGGAGGTGCAGGTAAAAAAATAGAACCATAAAGAGATAATCTGGGAGTCCATGTGGGAAAGCTAGCAAAATGAAGAGAAGGAGTTTGTGGCTGATTCACGACATGATGAAAGACTATCGAGACTCCCATCCCTAAAGGGTAATGAAGAACAACATGAGTGTCAAAAGTGTCAAAAGGTGCTATGAATGGGACAACTCATGTGGGTGAGAATGCTACCGGGTTACAGTACCGAAAATGCAAATGGACGTGTGGGTACTGCAGAGCCGGGAATGAGGGTCCTAAAGGTCAATATCAGAGGGTGTGACTGGAAATGTAAATGCAATACAGTGGGAGAGACTACATGCCAGTGCTGAGTATATACCTGAAGGGATGACATTGATGAATGATGAGCAAGTACCTGCACACAGAACAACCAAATACCCAAAGTGAACTATATCTGAAGAGAATCAAAGAGATAAGCATGTATTTGACAAATGTGACTATGCACGTGTGTACTTGACCATGATATGAAAAAAAGGCGCCTCGGGGGCCTAGGAAGAAAAGTGTCCCAGGGACTACTGTGATGTAGGTGGCAGGATGTTGATCCCGTGGCTGAAGACGGTTTGAAAAATGGACACCTTGGGCTCCCGGAATGGTGAGTGGAAGTTTGGCAAAAGGCCTATATATAGCTGTAGGGCCCACATTGCCAACTCATTTGTACCTTCTGCAATAGTGACTGGACGAGCAGATTCTAGAGGATATTTGGAGATTCTGGGAGGATGAGGCATTCGACTGGTGTTTTGCGAGTATCAGGTTAGTGGTCTGATCATCCTGCATAGAAATAGGTTTCCAATTTTTGGGCAGGGCGGGTACGGGGGGCCGTACATGGGTAATTAGGGGTCTTTTGATGGGTTATGGGCCCACATGCGCGGGCGATTCGGTAGAAGGCACGCATACGTGCGCGCCTGTCAACCGAATATACGCGCATGGGTGCGTGAGAGGAGGAATTTAAGGTGCGCCCTAGGGGTGCGCCTGTGAGTTGAACAGGCATGCATCGGTGCGCGCCTGTGGGTTGAACAAGCGCGCATCGGTGCGCGCCTGTGGGTTAGACAGGCGCGCACCTGGGCCCGGCTGTATGATGAACAGGTACGCTCAGAAGCGCGCCTGTGCAGTGAACATGCGCGCATATATGTGCTCCTGTATAGTGAATAGGCGCGCATGTGTGCGCGCCTGTGGGTGAAAAAACCGTGCCTTTGAGGCAAGGTTTAAGCGTAAAAATGAGTTTGTTTAATGTTGTTTGATGGGTATCTGAGCTGATATAGGACTCTATGTTGTTTGCAGGTGGCCAGTAGTGAGGATGCCAGTGTGGTGGCACGAGCGAGATTGGGCCCAGTTGCGAGAGGTTGTGGCCAATGATGGGCCTGGGCTATGGGCGGCTTTAGCAACCTGTGGGTTGCTAAAGTTCTTTGAGTGCTCGTTGATATGGGCGCAGGAGTACCTACTACATTTCCTGCTCGAGATGTGGAGTCTGGAGCTGCACTGCTTCCTCGTACGAGGAGAGAAGATCCCCTTCACTGTGGTGGAGGATGTATACTTTCTGACTGGGCTCCCCTTTCGGGGAACTCCCCTACCGGCAGAGCCTGTGCTGCTGAGGGATACACCCCTGGTGACGATTGGGGCTCGATACTGTTTAGGTGAGAACTTCATGTTGGGGACTGTGGTGAGCATTAGTGCTCTAGACTCTTTGGCTCATCGTTGCATAGCGGCAATTATTGTTCGTGTATATGGGTCACTGGCGACCCAACGGATTAATGGTGGCCAGCTGTTGGTGCTAGAGAGGGTGGTGGTGGGTCGCGAGTGGTTCGCATGGGGGTTGATGCTGCATGCGCGGATGATCGCGCAGTTGGACCGTTGTCAGTCCACAGGTGCAGGAGAGTTTGCTTTTGGATCGATCCTGTAGCCTGGTTTTTGGAGAGGGTGCCGATGCTACGCCCGAGGGTTTTGCTAGAGGTGCCAGAGGCACGAGAGTCGTGCTTGAGGTGGTGGTCTACAGTGTTTGTTCACCACGGTGGTGGTGAAGGTGGTCATTATTTTTTAGCAGATGTGGCACGTATATGGTGGTAGATGCCTCAGGTAGTGCTTCAGTACCCCTATGCTGGGGTTGACTTCCGGGGTGTCCCGGACATGGTGTTGCCTCCAGGGGAGGTGTTCACCCATCGAGGTACATTTTAGCATTTGTGCATATTTGTGATCTTATGTTGTTTTTTGAGATATCAGTCTATATATATGTGATAGAGATGCTGATACGATTGGTTGTTTGTTGTTTGGTGCATGTGCAGATGTAGCACCTCGCGGGTGCGAGGTGGAGATGCAGCGAGCACCAGCTAGGCGAGAGCCGGAGGGACGACCGCAGGGAGAGAGGCGGCGGCGAGAGGCTATCGCGGGTCGCCCGACAGAGCCTGAGAGGGTGGTGAGATGGCACCGGTTTGATGACCCTGGTGCGGGGCCATCACATGCTCCTCCGGCAGCAGCTGGAGTGGACTTTGAGGATATACGCCGTCGTCTAGAGACGGTGTTGCGGGACATGCCTGAGGGCATGTGGATACGCATCCAGGACGAGGGGTTCCTGGAGCAGTGTATAGGAGTACCACCACCATGGAGGTCTATAGTGCGACGAGAAGATGTGCTTTCCGCGATGACTAGTGGATGTCTGCCGCTGGGGCAGGAGGGTCCTGTGGGTGGACCTCCTTCACTGCCTGGGGCAGGTGGTGGTGGGCCTCCACCTCCTCCTAAGGGAGGGGCAGGTGGTGGTGCGATAGAGGCACCATGATTGATGTATATTTTTTGGTTGTATATAGGCTGGTGAGCCGATTTTTGTACCGAGGTGCTGCACTGGCCTGTGGATACATGTATTTTTTGTATGTAAACATTTGGATGGCCGGAGAGGCCTTGATATATATATATATGAGTATACATATTTTGCGATCCTGATGTTGTTTACATGGGTTTTTTGTTTGATGTTTATGATGATTTCTATTCTATCTATATGCTGTGACAGGATGTATGAGATGTTTTATGTATGTGTAGCTTGATGTGATATATGCCAATCTAACACCATGTTAGCTATTTGATCTGTAGTTTGATTCATTTGTCTTGGAATATGTGTAAATGTAATGGAATAAAAATGTCGAGATAAGAGTCTAACCTGCAGGTATTTGCAAAAGAGGCACGGATCGCGTACACGGTATACATTGTTGAGCTGGAGAACGACTAGTTGAGAGTCCAGGAAGATGCTAAGGTGATGAATATGATGATGCTAGGCATCGTCCAGGAGGCCAATGACTGCAGTGTACTCGTCTTGGTTGTTGGTTGCTGGCCCCAAACACATACCACTTGAGTGTAGCATTTCATGTGAGGGGGTGTATAGAGCCCAAGCCGCCGAAGCGAGATTTTGTGTCCAACGGCTGGCGCCGTCGGCATAACTAATGTGGTAGGTTGGTGGAGGAAGCATCTGTCAATATCACAAAGGATATTTTTAGACGAGAGGGTTGGAGAAAAAAAGATTAAAAATACTAAATAAGAAAAAATAACCTAAAGTAGAAAAACTACTTCTAAGCGTAAAATTTATTGAGGTATAACCCATTGATGGGTTCCTTGAGCGAGAGGCCTTCGAGGGAGGCCAAGATATATGTGCCTTTGGTGAGGCAATGTTGGATAATGTAGGGGCCATGCCAAAGTGATTCGAATTTTCCGTGGCCAAAGGTATCATGAGCGATATCATAAGCCAGGACAAGGTCGACTTCGCGAAATGATCGAAGGTTGACATGGCGATCAAAGGTAGCTTTGGATCATTTTTTAGTTGCCTCGTTGTTCTGTAACGAAGATCGACGATCTTCATCCAGTGACTCCAAGTTCAGCAAGCGCTGCTCCATTGGAGCAGTGTCGGGTAATAGCTCAATTGTAGTGCGTAAGGTGGGAATTTCGCACTCGATGGGAAGAGTTGCATCAACCCCATGGACTAGATGGAATGGCGTGAAACCCGTAGCGGTCTTTACTGTCGTTCGATAAGCCCACAACGTAGAAAATAACATATGATGCCAATTAGTTTTATGTTTATTAACTGTGCGCTATAACATGGTCTTGAGGACTTTGTTCACTGCCTCGACCTATCCGTTTGACTGAGGATAGTATGGTGAGGCAAACTCGTGAGAGAAGCCTAACCGAGATGAGAGTTCGACAAATATCTCATTCTCGAAGTGTTTCCCATGATTAGAAACAAGTTGGAGTGGTACGCCAAAACGGGATATGACGTGATTAAAGAAGAAACGTGTTGCAGTGTCAGTGGTGTTGTTGAAAGTGGGCATAGCTTCGGTCCATTTGGTGAAGTAATCCACAACAACAACAATGTATTTGTGGCCATTTCTGGAGGGGGGATTACAAGTCATAAAGTCGATGCCCCATTTACAAAAGGGGCCGATGGTAATGACCGAGTGAAGAAGGGCGGGGGGTGCCCGGGATTTGTTGGCATAGAGATGACATTGCTCACACTGTTTCACGGCGTGGATGCAATTGTGAAACAAGGTAGGCCAAAAGTAACCGGCTCGGATAATCTTTTGAGTCATGGATATACCCGAAATATGGCCCCCACATGCACCACTGTGACAGTCGTTTAAGACTCTGTCTGCCTCATCAATAGTCAGGCAATGACAAAGAATGGTGTCGACGCCCCGCCGATATAGGATGTCTCCGATGAGGAGATAGCGGGGGGCCTGATGGCGAATACGTCGACGATCATCGCGTGATAGATGATGACTGAACTTTTGAGTTCGTAGGTAGACGAGAAGGTCGCCATACCACGGGTCATCGGAAGCGATGTAAAGGAGATGTTCGTCGGGAAAGTCGGTGTTGACGGGGGCACTGGTGGTGTCAGAGGGGAGGGTCGTGACAAGTTCGGCGAGAATGAGGGCCTTCTTACTCTTAGGTGTTGAGAACTCGAGGTCGTACTCCTGAAGGATAACGATCCAACGAGATAATTTTTCGTTGATTTGTTGACGACTGAGCAAGTATTGCATAGGGTTGGAATCTGCGACGACCTTTGTGGTGTGAAGCAGAATGTAATGGTGCAGTTTCTGGACTGCGAGGAAAACTGCAAGAGCAAGTTTCTCTTCGTGTTTATACTTCAAGGGTGGCCCTGAGAGGTTCTTACTAACGCAGCAAATGACGTGTTCATGATTGTCATCTCCGAGCTGGACGAGGACGCCGGCTACTGATACAGCTGATGCTGATACGTAGAGGATGTAGACGCGATTATAGTTAGGTGCAATAATTAAAGGTGCATTTGAAAGCGCTGCTTTCAGATCGTCAAAGGACTGTTGGGTATAGTCGTCCCAGTGAAAGGGGATGTCATGACGTAGTAAGCGAAGGAAACCATGTGCATGTATGGCGTAATCGGGGACAAAGCATCTGAGGAAGTTAGCTTTGCCCTGGAGACTCTGAAGTTGCCATAAATTCCGGGGAGGTGGAATTTCGGTGATGGATTTGACTTTGAGGGGGTCCACGGTAATACTTCTTTGAGAAACGATAAAACCAAGGAGGCACCCGGTGGTGACATAGAACACACACTTGAGGGCATTCAAGCGGATGTTGTACTGACGACACCGTTGAAAAATGATTCGTAAATCATCGAGATGTTGGGTGCGTTTCTTGGATCGATCTGTGAGGTCGTCTAAGTAGGCTAGGATGATTTCAGCCAGATCGTGAAAGATGTATGTCATCGCCCACTGGAAAGTTGCGCCGGCATTTTTTAAGCCGAAAGGCATGACACGATATGAAATGGTACCCCACGGGGTAATGAATGCAGTTTTATACTGATCGGCTGGGTGGATTTGGATTTGGTTATAGCCAGAGAATCCGTCCATAAAGGAGAGAGCCTCATGGCCAGCACAATCGTCGATAATTTGATCGATGAATGGCATTGGAAAGTTGTTTTTGGGACATGCATTATTAAGATCACGAAAGTCTGTGCAAATGTGGATAGTGCCCTATTTTTTGTCGACGGGGACAGGGTTGGAAACCCATGAAGTGTAAGCGATGGGGTAAATAAACCCGACCGTACGTAATTTGTCAATTTTGGCTTTGATAGCCGTGGCCTTGGATGGGTGTAGTAGTCGCTGTTTCTGGTGAACTGGTGTGATGTCAGGCCAGGTGTCGATGCGATGCTCGACAATAAATGGGTCAAGGCCAGGCATTTCGGTGTATGACCAGGCAAAAATATCCCTATATTCCTGGAAGAGGGCTTTATATGCGGCGACTTCATGAGGAGTGCAAGTAGCTCCAATGATGATTTCTTTGACGATGTCGTTTTTAATGGAAATGTCGATTTTGATGGTGGGGGAAATGTTGGCCATGTTTCCTTATTCAAATGCATCAGGGGCAGGAATGGGTTTAGTGAACCAATCAATGGGCCCAGACGGAATAAAATCTTTGGTTTCGACCGCGTAAATGGGGTTTTGATTAGGAGGCATGAAGGCTTCCTGTGGTAGGAAGAGTGCACGATGATGTAGTGTGTCCCAGGGAGAGTCTGGGTGGTGTAGCTCTTCCAGTATTTCCTCGTCGCTGTGAAAATGTCGGGAATACAAGGGGTTGTGAGGAGTGATCTCAGTGCTAGTGTGATTGCCCCCTGCTGGAGAAGCAAGGAGAGTGGTGTGAGCAGATGGTGAGGGTTCACTCGACATGAACCATATATTAAAGTACTGAGGGGTACTCGTTGTGGTTGGATGGAGAGTCTCCGTAGTGGAATGAGCAGGAGAGTTGGGGGGGTTGCGGGGTAAATTATCATAGATGTTGTTAAAGAACCATGGAGGTGTTGGGAGTGCCTTGGGCTCGGGAGACGTGACATGAAGATCCTCAAGTAATGGGGTAATGTCAAGTATCACCTCTGCAGGTTGGTGAAGCAGGGCCAATTGATGTCGCCTGTATGCAAGGATCATAGGACACTGGTATGTAAAATGAGCTAGTGAATCGCAGAGAGAGCAAGGACATCTCATACGTTCATTGACTGAAGTAGTGACATAGAAAATGTCAGTGACGTTGGATGAGGATGTAGCAGGGTGTGGGTTGTTCTGGAAGTTCTGGCGTATGGCCGCTAATGTCTTCCGAAAGCGCGGCAGTGCTGGGCAATGATGGGTGTAGTGGTCGTACTCGGAACATATAGCACAAGCATATTTGGTCCTCAACCCTTTACTACTGGAAGGGTTGGTGGTAGTGATATTTGCAGTAGCGATGGGTGTTGTGGGAGTTTGATTGGGGGGAATCAAATTCCGCAATTCAGGTAGTGATGGGCAATTATTGGTTTGGTGGCCCTCTTTCTCACATAGTGCGCAAGGTGGTGGGATGCGTGGAGGAAGTGGGGCGGTGGGATCCTTCTTATTCCTCCTGCCCCCAGCTGTAGCAGGGGGGTTAGTGAGTGGGGGGTGATGGGGGTCAGGATAGGAACTAACATGGGAAGTCCTTCCTGTGGTCTAGGGACCATCTCTGGTGGGTGTAAATACCAAACTGGGATCGCTAACACCATATTAGGAAGTGTGAGTGTTGCGGCTACCTGAAAGGCTTCAATACCTGGTGGAGGGTAAAAGAAGGGAATTTGGGTGAGGGGTTGGGGGAATCTCTCCCAGGCGGGATTATTCTCTTGTGGGGATGGGGACTCGTGGACTGCTGAGGCCAACGAGTGTGCAGGAGGCTCCGGCTGGAGTGTTTTTGCGACTATTGAGATGTCAAGAATGACGGAAGCCTCCTAAGGAGGAAGAGTATCCTCCATGTGAGTTCCGTTATATGAGACAACGCATACTTGATTAGGGGGAAGGAGTGGTGGTACTCCGTGGTACGTCCCTAATAAGGATGGATATTTGAAAATCCCTGGACCCATCTCGATGAGTGGGTAGGCATCTTGGTTGGTGTGGATGAGAGGAAGAATGTTATCAAGGTTGGCAGATGGGTTAGGCTCATAATGTGAGACTTGGTCGATGGCCATGATCTTCCCATTGTGGGGGAACATCATGGTCCTAAAGACGGAAGAGGCCACTGCCTTCATAGCGTACATGTAGCTATGACCGAACAGGATATTATAATCAAGTGGATCATTGATAACTTCAATGTCTATGAGGATAGTCTTGCCCCCGAGTACAACAAAGACATTTTGGAAGAGCCCTTCAGGAGAGGATGGTCGTCCGTCATAAGCTCGTAATGTGATGGCAGAGGGTATGAGTTCCGGGGAACCGAGTTTCTGCCATACTGTTTTGGACATGATGCACGTAGAGGCACCTTCATCGATGATACACCGATGAACTGTGATGTTCCGTATTTTCACTGGTATTTGAAAAGCGATCAAGGCAGGAAGATGAGGTTCTCCGCTATCAAGATCGAACGTGATGAGTCGAGTATCTGCAGGGTCGACTGCCCCCAAGGCGGAAAGTAAAAATTCCATTGCATAGGGCAAGTCTGGAGGACTTCCAAGACTGACATGGCAGCCGTGGATTGTGCTAAGTCGTCTACCAAGCTATAGTTATGAGTTGCCCTAGCCTGCGGGTTGTGAACATTCCTGCGTAAGGGGATGCGAGGGATGCGTAGTGGTGGTTCGGCTGAGGGGTGAGGGATCACCAACGGAGGTCCCGTTGGTGTAGAGTTTGTCTCTGGCGGGGTGGGAGTAGACTCAGTAGGTGTATTATACTGGCGATTACGCGTTTGTATCAGAATTTCCTCCTCACTAGTGAGGAGAATTGTACGCTCTGCTAGATTGTTGGAGTTGTGGTATTGTCCCACCGGAGGTGGGGGATGCTGTGTGTCTTGTTGGGTGTTGATCACACCTTGATGTGGAATGGGATTTTACAGCACGACGAGGGGGTTGCTGCACATATTGTTGTGGTGCCTGTTGAGGGGCAGTTTGTGCAGGGGTATAGGGAAGACTACCCGAGTCTTTCAACCGTTTGAAATCGGCGATCTGGGGGCAATGGTGAGTGTAATGACCAAAATCACCACAAAGAGCACAAAGGAATATGGTTTTAACATTGTTACGCCCTTGGCGTTTGTTGTTATTGCCCCCTTGGGGGTTTTGGTTCCCTTGGTTCTGGTTTCCCCCAGTGGGTTGGTGCTGTGGGGGTTGATTCCCGCCTTGACCAGGGTTGTTGTTGTTCCTGTTCCGTCCTTTATTCTTGGTATTGTTTGATGGATGAGTTGGGTTGGCTGTATTCAATTGTTCAAAATTCTGGTATTGTTGAGCAGCAGAAGGTTGAACAAAATTTACCCCCGCATGTGGATGTTGGGGAGCCATGGGTTGTGGAGGACCAGGAAAGGGGAAGTATGGATTTTGTGGTGGTACTGATCCATAAGGTACATAGGAAGGTGTAGTGCTTTCACTAGTACTATAAGCTGATGTTGAGGGAGTACCACTGGTTGTGGGAATAGGTGGATGTATGGGAGGTGCCGGTGGTGGTCCACTGATGGGTGGAGGTATAGCAACAGGGTATGGTTGTTGATAAGTGGGTGGGGGGTAATAAGGAGTGCCCCCATATACCGGCAGGTATTGAGGTGTTCCATACATCGGTGGTGGTTGGGGTTGTGATCCATGGTGTGTGGTGGCACCTATGAGTCTGTCTGCTGAGTGAGACATCCTAGGTTTGTCTTGGCCAAACGACACAGGTTTTGGAAGATCAGGAAGTACTGTGTATAAGTACCCTGACTGTGCATAGATGAGGTCATATTGTTGGGCCTTACTGATGGCTTCCTCTTCGGACTGAGGGAATGTGGAAGCGACATCCTTTCCAAGGAGAGCGACAAGTGATCTAAGAAACCAGTCGAGGCACTGTTTCTTGGTGGTTTCTGCTTTACACAAACTACGTTGCCTACGCCACTCGTGAATGTGGTCAGCGATGTGGGTGGCTGAGGTTTGTTTGAAGTTAGACAATAGTTCTAGACCATTGTCATGGTGGATGGTTAATTGGAAGAAGGTCAAAAATTCTTTGGCCAATGACTCAAAAGTTGTATGTGACCCTGATTTTTCTTCGACATACCATTTGGCTGAAGGGCCAGTAAGTGTGCGTTGAAATAATCGCAGTCTGATGGAATCATCCATAATACTATTAGAAGAACACCATAGATGAAAGGTCATGACATGGTTGGCGGGGTCATCTCCCGCCTTTCCCTCAAACTTTGGTATGTCTGAAGGAAGTTTTGTTGGTGTTATCACTGAAATTTCATTCGCACATGGCGACAAGAACTCAACATCGTCAAAACAGGAATGAAGTCATTCATGGCATTGAATTAATTTCACAGCATTACAAAAGGGTCAAAAACTATACAAAGTAACCAAAAATTGAAGGGCTCTTTACAGAAGATGGGTGTGCGCGCTTATGCGCGGAACATGAACGTATAAGGCGCGCATGCGCGCACGACACACGACTATTGGCGCAAAAACCCGCGCACCTGCTAAACGACGCATTTATGGAATTGGTCGGCCTCCCGACCACTTATGGATCAGCTCCCAAGTTGATTTGACTCCCAAATCTGAGCTGAATCCACATGGTAGGCTGGTCAAAGACCTAATTAAGCCCTAAAGAGCCCCTTTTCACACCTCAAAGGAGTTACATAATCACCCAATGCTATGCTATAAAAATTCATGAGGAAACCTCATTCTCTCAAGGAATTTCATGTATTGTTATGCTGCTAAGATTGTTAAGGACTCATTCTTTGACAATAACACATTGGCACCATTTCATAGAGCCATTCACCTCTCCATTGAGTGGATGTGCTTGGAGTTC
>ML779089.1:383323-409411 GCA_009831015.1 Picea engelmannii | reverse complement strand
CATAGCCAACTTTCATCTTCCTTTCCTAGACAACACTTTTCATTTCCAATTTCGCTTAACACATATATGTTGTTTGAAGTTCTTGCAGCTGTAGCGACCAATTTCCCTAAACCTTCTTTTCTTATCTCACACTTTTGTGAATCGGAAGTAACTTTATAACCTTGGTCACACATTTGAATCACACTTAAAATATTATGTTTCATATGTTATATTAGTAGAACATTTTCTGCCTTTTCATTCTTGTTCCAAATTCAGACTGTGCCTTTTCCAATGATTTTGAATGAATCATCATTTCCGAAGGAGACTGATCCATCTCTTTCCTTTCATAATGTAAGAAACTTGTCTCTATCACCTGTCATATGTTTTGAACATCCACTGTCAACATACCAACCACGTTTCTTCTGTTTAGCTTGTAGAGAAACTGTGCATTCTTAATTCCTATACTGATCTTGCTTTCTTATCCATGTCATTTTCTGAGGTTCTTGTTTGTGACTCTGTTGAGGTTCTTTAGGAGGGACTGGCATTCTGCAATTTTTGGTCATGTGTCCAAAATTGTTACATTTGTAACATTCCACTTCAGTTCTCAAAGATTCAAACCTGTTGTAACTTCTTCTCTGTGTTTCACTAGGTATTCTTGAATAACCCCTTTGTGTATGGCTCTCAAATTAGTTATTGTTCTTGTTGTTAGCTCTACAATTTACAACTTTATGTCCAAAATTATTACATGCATAACATAAACCAAAAAATATAGTTTGATACCTGGTAGTTGAAGATCTTATGAAAGGAGGTGCTCTTATGAATCCTTCTTCTTCTTGAGACCTGTCTATCTGTTGTTGATTCTGAAATCTGAATCATCTCGGTGAAGGTGTTTCCCTGTAATCTTCCTTGTATATCTCTTTATCCCCTTTGATTGTTTCTGCAAAGCTTTTTGGATTTGTTTCTTGCTATGTTGTTTTGGATCTTGATCCCTTTTCAGTCTGATTGTATCCAAGTCTGGACTTGTCAAGATGAGATTTTTGACTGCTGATAATGTCATCCAGAACTTTTGAGCTATTCTGCATATTTTTCTTTTGAATATCCTTTCTTAGTGTGAAAATCTCTACTTTTGGGTTTCCAATGATCCTGTCCTTTCCTTCTAGCTATTCTTTGAGTGCTTCTTCAATTCTTTTATCTTCTTCTATTTGAACCTTCAATTTTGTGATCATTTGTTCTAGTTCTTGAGTGTCTTTTTTCTTATCTAGTTCTGCTTCTAGTTTCTTGTTTTTCTTCTTTTCTCTTCTAATAACTTCTATGGAACTCATTAATTCTTCTTGAAAGTCAACTTCTGCCTCTTCAATTTCTTCTTCAGATGCTTCTTCATATTCTTCTTCGGAGTCTTCTTTATCAGTTTTTTCTACTGCCATGAATAGAACTCTCCTTGTTTCACTGTCACTGACTTCATCTTCATCTGATGATGAGATGTCTTCTTTGGTGCAAAAGCTTTTCTTGAAAACTTTATTTGTAGTTCTTTTACCTTTATATGTTTGTATGCCTTTTGAGTAACCTTCATCATTTATCTTTTTCTTATGAGGACATTTGTTAGGAAAATGACCAATACCATCACAATTAAAACAAATTAAAGGAAGCTTACCTCTATACCTACCATTGGTTCCCTTGTTCAGTCTTTTGACGAAGTTGGCCACTTCTTCATCATCTTCTGAGACGTCACTGCTACTGTTATATTCTTCTTGTTCCTTTTTCTTTTTCTTTGATCTTTTGGATGCTTTGAAGGCTACTTATTTTACATATTGATTTTCATGTTCAGTTCTCATCTCATATGCTGTGAAGATTCCATGCAGTTCATCCATGCTTATTGAGTTTATATCCGATCTTTCTTCTAGTGATGATATATTAGGGTTGAATCTCATAGGAAGAAATCTTAGTACCTTTTGAACAATTATATATTCTTTGATTTCTTCTCTCAATCCTATGATTGCATTCACTATTTCATCGACTCGTAAGAAGTAGGTTGCGCTATCTTCATATTCCTTCATTTTTAGTTGTTCGAACTGACCTCTGTAAGTTTGAAGCTTTGTTGCTTTGAATTTTGAATCTCCTTCATAAATATTTTGAAGCTTGTCCCAAATCTGTTTAGCAGATTTACAGTGTGCAACTTTGGTGAATACCGTATCATTGAGACCATTCAAAAGTGCATTTTTGGCTTTGGAATTATTCTCACCGAGTTTCACTTCTTTGTCATTTGTTGGTGGAACTGTTGGCGTTGTGTATCCATCTACAATTGATTGCCAAACTTGAAATCCCTGTGCTTGTATATATGTCTTCATCCTTATGCTCCAAAAATCATACTTTTGCCCATCAAACTGTGGTATTCCATTTTTATACGAGTTGGTACTCTCCATGATCTACCTTTCAGTGGTTAAACTGATTTATGAAGGAACCTGCTCTGATACCAATTTTTGGATTACTGAGAGGGGGGGTGAATCAGTAATAGCATAATTAAAATCCTTTTTCTTCAATTGTTATATCAATGTAGAATTATTATCCAATAATGAGAAGTAAGAAATAAACAATCACATACATACACAGTACACCAGTGTTTTACGTGGAAACCCAAATCGGGAGAAAACCATGGAATGTTTTTTCTTATATGTCTTGAAGAATTACATTCATTGGAAGCACCAACTTCCTTTGTTTTCCAGCTGCAACTAGAAGGAGGCTCCAACCCCCTAGTTTATCAGGCTACAACGTGAGGGAAGCTCCAACTCCCCAATTCTCTGGCTACAACCAGAAGGAGGCTACAACCCCCTATGTTCTCTAGCTACAACCGAAAGGTGGCTACAACCATCTGTCCTTGCCCCGTCCTGCCACCCTGAAGTAGAAGTAGAATGATGGAACCACTTTCAACCTATCACTGTGAGATATACCGCTGTAAACTTGTACCAATAAATCTGAACCATGCATCAACCATGCATCAACCTGTACCTCAACCTATAATCAACCTGTACCATAAACAAGTGGATCAACCATGCACCAACCTGTACCAAACAACATGTAATCAACTTGTACCATAAAAAAGTGCATCCAACCATGTACCAAGTATGTACCAATCATGTGTCAACTACTCATCAACCAACATCATCAACTATACACCTCATGTATGTGCCAACTCATCAACTACTTGTCTCAACCATGTACTCAACCAAAATCCCTCATCAATTTCATCATCCAAATATGATTTGTAGCTCTGTAATAGACCTGGTTTCTATGATCACATTCCTGCAAACCTTAACTTTAAAAACAAGAGACTATCATTTTCATCAAACTTTTCTTTAGTCTCACATGCCTAGCTTTGGATTAGTCAACAACCCTAACTTGAAGTAATCATAACTGTGTAGTTGTAATGTATAAATATCTGAAACTGATACACAATGTTCTTCAGTGTGTTTTATGCAAGTCCTCCAAGTGTCACTACTTGGAACCTCTCATAAAAGGAGTTATAGCAAAAATGGCATACCTTGTTGAATTCTGGCCTATTCTAGAGAGCGACCTTGTAGAGCGTGCCCCACACATAATATTTTCTGAATTGATCTGAAACTATTACAAAACATACTAGAGACGCTACCCTAACCAACACATTTTGTTTCACTAAATTTGGATCTGTTATGAAGAAGTTACGATGTTTTTACCCGAAACACATGTTTTTGACTAGTTTCGGGACTAGCCACAAACCCTATTTGCCATGAAGTGTAACTCCAAAAATGCAACGACCCACAAGCTGAATTTTTTACCAAATATACTTGGATATGTTTTATCAATGGCATAGCAATTTAATGGTCTGAATCATTATATAAAAAACATTATAGAGAAAATGGTGAGATGACCTGTAAATAACATACCTTAGAAAGCACCATCAAAAGAATTTATCCTTCCTTGTATTTCGTCCTTCTTTTCTTCACCTTCACTCAGAATTCTGGTTTATATATCCTTGGTTACCTTATATAACTATATATATTCAATATTCTCAAGTGTGTATTAAATGAGAGAGCCTTGCTTCTTATTTATACTCTCCAAGTAGCTTCCTCAAAAACATCTTCTAGGTCACTTGGTCGACTTGCCTTATTTTAGGGTTAACCCACTTCTAATTTCTCCCTTAACATTATTATTGAAATAATTTATTTTGTATTCAATTTGAATTATAATACACTCATCACTTCACTTTATTATTTATCCTTTAAAAATCTCTTAAACCACTTTGACTACTTTGACCTTTTGGGGCTTCTAGATGACATATGAGGGTCCTCCAACTTCGTAAGGCCATAACTCTCAAACCGTGAGGAGTTATGTGACATTCCACATACCACCATAAATGGCATGAAATGTACTATCCATATAGAATAGTATTGTCTGAAAATTTATCATAACTCATATTGTTACCCATCAAACAAACTTGGGTCCATTACCCAAACCCAGGGTCTCCAACTTCTCATGGCCATAACTCTCTAACCATGAGGAGTTATGTTATGTTCCACATACCACCGGAAATGGCATGACAAGAACTATCCATTTAGGATATTTTCCCTGATAAATTCACTGTCCTTCATCTCATTATTCCACAATTAATCATGGGTTCTCTTACTCTGCAAAGTGTCTTCCCGTGAGGGCTTTCACCATAAGGGGACCACTTTGGAGTTCATCCATATTTACTTCTTATTAACCACGAAAAAACAATAATGATTCATATTTACATCAAACAATATTAGGCCCATTACCCAAACCTTTGTGCTACAGGGCTTTCTTCAAGGGTTGACATCAATGACAACCAACCTTAATTAACACTAAGCCTACCAAATATGTTTCCATTGAATTTTATACTTCAGTTGTACCTTTTTCCATGGAAATTTTTGTCAAGAGGGATGATAAAAATACTCTAGAGGCGACCTTTAAAGAATCCATTAAAGTTGAGACGAATATGCTAGGTTTAAAAGACAACCCTGGAATTGAAACATCAAAAGGAAAAACCGGTAACAAATTTAAAGCTATTGTGACCAAGCTTCCTTAAGAAAAGAAATATTCAAAATCTACATATTTGGAATCTCTCCAGAGGATTATTGATAAACTCTCCAACGAAATAATTGATTTGAAAAAGAACCATGGAGAAGGTTCTTCCAACCCCAAGAAAATTTTTGAATTTCAACCTAAGAAAGAAAAGACCACTCCTCCTACAAATAAGACCACCCCCCCTTCTGAGGGAATAAACATGGAATAGCTTGTACAAGTATTCATGTCTTGGGAAATTGACACCCAAAATGATTCTAAAGAGGAGGAGGGATGAGGTAAACAACAAGATCGATCTCAAAAAACGGATGAAGCTAAAGAAAATAAATTAAATTATTTCTGGGACATATCTTTTGGATTGGGAGAAGTTGGAGAGGAAGATGTTGAAGAAATTCATATGTCCCAAAACGTAGTAAACACAAGGATTTCAATTAATGCATCATCTTCTAACCCTCCTGCCTCTTCTAAAACTGCTAAGGCAACACCCAACACACAAAAGACACCTTCTTGTGATAAACATGTTATCCCTTCCTATCCTCCATCTAAACTAGATTATGCTTTCATGGAAGACTTAAAAAGAACAAAGGCTAATATCTCCCAGTTTAAAATGATGAAGTTACCATAGATTCAAGAAAACTTCATCAAAATCTTTCAGGTTACCACTTCCAAAACCACTCAAGAAGCCAATGTGGGATCAAATAAAGAAAAATCCAAATCTGGCCATACCATAGAAAATATATCACCCAAAATACATTCAACTGTAAATTCATCTTTGACCGGCCATATATCAAAATCCAATACCCCTCCTTTCTTGTTAACCTTTGAAATATTTAACAGAGATGTTCACAACTGCATGGTAGACTGAGAAGCCTCTTCAAATGTCATACCCTTTAAAGTTTATGAGAAAATCAACATCAAACTTGAAGAATATGATATCCAAATCATTCAGTTCGACAAGACAAGAGTCAAAGTTATTGGGGAGTTAAATATTGTTTTGATCAGATTATCATCCAATCCTAAAGTGGATCAAACCATTGACATAATAGTAGTAGATATTCCTAATACATATGGAGTGCTTTTAAGTAGAGATTGGTCTACTATGCTTGATGGATATTTTGTTACTGATTGGTCACACTTATGGTTTCCATACAATGGAAAACCTAATCAAATCATAGTAGACAAAGAAAGATACATGAAGCATGTAGTAACATATTTAAATGATCCTAATGAAACTATAATGTTTAATCATTCTATTTTTGGAAATTATCGTTATGACACTTTCTTTGGGAATCACACTGCTGAGATTTATCCTTTTGTGGAATCAAACACACAATCTGTAATCCTTCATTGCACTCATATTGTTGAGCCTCACTATAATACAATAGATAACACCAATACTAATCTTTATGTACAGTATAACATAGTATCTAGGGATAAGTTAGAAGTATGTACAAATTTCACTAACTCTAGTAACTCAGAAAATGAAGAAAAATAAGAGTCCATAACTAAATCTAAAGGATATCCTGACATGTGGACTTTATTTTTCGATGGATCCAAGTCTCTCGAAGCTATAGGTGTTGGTTGTGTTAGATTATTGAGAGGGGGGGTGAATTAGTTATAGAGAAATTTAATCCTTTTTCACCATAAAATGAAATTTTTATATCAATGTAGAATTACCATCCAATAGTTGCAGAGTAAATAAAAAATGAACAAATGAGCAATCACACACATACACAGTACACCAATGTTTTACGTGGAAACCCAAAGCAGGAGAAAATCATAGAATACTTGTTCTTATATGTCTTTAAGAATTACATTCATTGGAAGCACAAACTTCCTTTGTTTTCCAACTACAACTGGAAGGAGGCTCCAACCCCCTAGTTTCTCAGGCTACAACCTGAAGGAATATCCAACTCCCCAAATCTCTAGCTACAACTAGAAGGAGGCTATAACCCCCTAGTTTCTCAGGCTACAACCTGAGGAAATCTCCAACCCCCCAATTCTCTGGCTACAACCAGAAGGAGGCTACAACCCCATATGTTATCCAACTACAACCGGAAGGTGGCTACAACCACCCATCCTTTCCCCATCCAACCGCCCTGACGTAGAAGTAGAATGATGGAATCACTGTCACACTATCACTGTGAGATATACTGCTTTAAACCTGTACCAATCAACCTGTAATCAACTTGTAACAACATGTACCAATAACCTATGACAACATGTACCATATATCAACCTGTACCATAAAAAAATGCATCAACCATGCACCAAACCTGTACAAATAACCTGTAATCAACCCGTAGCATAAAAAAGTGCATCAACCATGCACCAAACTGTACCTCAACTTGTACCATAAATGAGTGCATCTACAATCCACCAAATATGTATGAATCATGCATCAAATACACATAAACTATCATTCATCAATATGTACCAACATCATCAACTATACACCTCATATATGTGCCAACTCATCAACTAATTTTCTCAACCATGTACCTCAACCAAAAGCCCTCATCAATTTCATCATCCAAATCTGATCTGATCACATATACCTCAAACACTATCCCACAAGTCTGTACCTCAAACCATTTGATAGAAACTCACTGTTATACAACCTCTATCTGTACCAATAACTTCAACAACATACCTCAACCAAAAGCCCTCAAACATGAACCAATATTAAACTTCAGTAGATCTTCCTTAGATCAACTCGACAACAAGCCATAAACTCCCAAGAAGGAATCCAATATATTTACAAGGAAAACCCTCAACTTGATTAAAAATTCAACACTACACATATAAGAACCATACCTTTTTTTCTTCTTGTAGAGTTCTGTTGTCGCGGTTTTGCTGCCACGAATCCACTACTGCGATTTTTCTGTCGCACATTTTTTGTTGTGGTTTTTCTGCGGCACTTTTCCTGCTACGATTTTTCTGCTGCACTCTTTCTTCCGCACTTTTCCCACCGCACTTTTTCTTCCGCACTTTTCTTGCTGCGTTTTTTTCTGTCGCACTTTTCCTGCCACACTTTTTCTATTGCATTTTTCCCGCCACACTTTTTCTGCTGCAATTTTTCTCCCACACTTTTTCTTCCGCACTTTTCCTGCCGCACTTTTTCTGACTCATTTTTCCTGCCACACTTTTTCTGCCGCACGTTTTCTGCTGCAATTTTTCTCTATCAATAATATTGCCCAAATAAACTTTCACAAAAATAGTTATTCAATGATATTCAAGTGTGTTTAAATTAGAGAGTCTTGCCTCTTATTTATACTTTCATGTAGCATCCTCAAGGGGTTACCTTTTAACCACCTTAACCCACTTTCCTTATTTTAGGGTTAACCCTCTTATAACCACTTGTCCACTTAACTTAACCACTTTCCATGATGAGTAAGCTCTCCATTAATTTTATTATTTAAATAATTTCTTTTGTATCTTCTTTGACTTATAGTACACTCATCACTTCACTTTATTATTTAAATAATTTCTTCTTTTCTAACACTTTGACTACATTTACCTTTTGGGGCTTCTAGATGACTCATGAGCATTCTCCAACTTCACATGGCCATAACTCTCTAACAGTGAGGATTTATGTGACATTCCACATACCACCGAAAAAGGCATGACATGTACTATTCATCTAAAATAGTTTTACCTACAAATATATCAAAACTCATACCATTATCCATCAAACAAACTTGGTTCCATTACCCAAACCTTTGTGTTACTAGAATTCACTACCAGACTTTCTTCAAGGGTTGACATCATTGAAAACCAACCCAATTAATCAACAATATCCCCCTTTGGCATTGATGGAAGCTCTCTAATGTAATACTGAAGTCATGTCATGAAATACTAAAGTCATATCACTCATGCTCTTCATGTGACCATCACTCCCCCTGGAACCATGCCTTTGTACTCTGCATCTGATAAATCTCTCCCCCTTTGTCATCAATGGAAAAGGTATCTTTCCATCCGGGGCTACTCCCCCTAACTGAACTATCCATGGGGATACTCCCCTTGTCTGAACTCTTCCTAAATCTGATATCCCTACCCGAAATGTCCTCTTTATGGTGCTTCCTTGTGTAAATCCAAGACATATAATATAATCATTCAAAAGAATTCATTTTGGAGTAGAAATTAATTCGCATCTCTGGCGAAGATACTCAGAGGCTTCCTTTGGAAGCGGTTTTGTAAAGATGTCTGCCACGTGTTATTTTGTTCCCACATATTCAACTCTGATGTTCTTCTCTGCAACCTTTTCTCATATAAAGTGATACTTTATTGGAATGTGCTTCGTCTTGGAGTGCATCACCGGGTTATTTGAGATACTTATGGGACTTGTATTATCACAATAGGTTGGAATGGGATCGTCATAATCAACCTGTATATCCAAGTAGAACACTGCTCCACTGGTGCTTCATTGATCATCAATGAAACCTTCCCAATCTGCATATGTGTAGGCAATAAGTGATATATCCTTTCCTTTTGGATACCATAATCCAAACTCTTTTGTTCCTTTGAGATATTTGAAAATCCTCTTCATTGCTAATACATGTGATTCCTTTGGTGCCGCTTGAAATCGTGCCACCTGTCCAACTGCTTGCATTACATCTGGTCTATATGTTGTCAAATATAGTAAGTTGCCAATCATTGACCTGTATTTCCTCTGGTCTGTATAATTTGAATCATCATCTTTGCTCAATTTGCAACTAATTTTCATAGGAGTGGTAACTACTTTTCAATCTTCCATTCCGAACCTCTTTATCATTTCTTTGATATACTTAGTTTGAGAAATAAAAATTCCTTGGTTTCTTTGACAGATATGAATACCCAGAAATAAGGATAATTATCCAAGTAATGAGATTTCAAATTCATTCTACATATCCTTTGCAAATTTCTAGCTTAACCTGTCATCAATACTTCCAAAAATAATATCATCAATATAAACTTCAATCAATAAAATACCACCTTGAGTTACCTTGATGTAGAGGTTGTTGTCTGCACTTCCTTTTCTGAACCCTACCTACTATAGATATTTATCCATTCTAGAGTACCATGCTCTAGGAACCAATTGTTCAGTGTAGACTTCTTCTTCAAGTTCCACATTCATAAAAAATGATTTCACATCCATATATGTCCAAACTGTTCAAGACTCTGCTACACAACTGTCCATAATTTTGACTCATATGTCACTGTACTATAATGAATTACTACTTGGGTCCATTACCCAAACAAATGGCAACAAGAAAAAGTGTGGTAGAACCACCTGAAACCTAGGATCCATTATCCATCAAACAAACTTGGTTCCATTACCCAAACCTTTGTGTTACCGTAATTCGCTACCGAACTTTCTTCAAGGGTTGACATCATTGAAAACCAACCCAATTAATCAACATGATTCATACTCAAAGACCTTGATGGCAAGAAAACATTAATTCCATGCAAAATTGAGTTCCAATGCACAAACAATATTGTTGAATATGAATATCTTTTACAAGGATTGAAGAGAGCAATGGAAATGAAAGAAAGGAAGATAAAGGTATTTGATGATTTCGAGATTGTAATCAAACATGTAAGAAACACCATTCATTTCCTTTTGAGTCACCTTAGACACTACCAATAGGAGGCATGGGAATTTATAAAGAACGTTGATTCTTTTAATATCAGTCATGTTCCTCGTTCATTAAATTGTGATGAAAATATGTTAGATAATGTTGCATCTAGATTAATTCCATCAGAAAGGATAATGCTTAATATTTTTTATGTGGAATTATTATATAGGCCCTTATTTCTTGACAACGTAACCAACTGGAGAGTATTTGATGATGACCAGAAAATTATAAGTTTCCTACACCTTGAGGGTAAATTCAAAGACTCTGTCATAGATGAAGGCCAACATTATCAAAATATAAATTCCGATGATCTTGATTCAGCAAGTCAAGCAATGGGGAGTAATGTTTCTTCAATGAAAAACATCCCCAAAAATATGGAGAGGCTTTAAAATATCTATGATATACAAAACAATTTCAAGAAAGTAACAAAATGCAAAACAAACAATTTAACAATGTAGTTTGAAGTGATAAATCTTGGAACAAGCAATGTACCTCAGAACATCAACCTTGAATTTTTTTTCTTCCTAGCAGAAAAATAATCATTCATAAAGTGTTTCAAAGAACACAAAGATATATTTTCTTGGACCTATGATGAAATCAAAACCTATGATACTAATATCATCCAACATATCATCCCCATGTAGCCCTAGACAAAGCCTTTTCAACAAAAGTTGAGAAAAATGCATCCAAGCTTAGAACCTCAAGTAAAGGTTGAACTGGATAAGATGATGGTAGTAAGGATAATTTTCCTAGTCAGACACACCCAGTGTATTGCTAATATTTTTCTTTTGAGGAATACGAATGGGGATATAAGACTATGTGTTGATTTTATAAATTTGAACAAGGCTTCAAAAAAGGACAACTATCTTCTGCCACCTATGGAGAAAATATTACAATGTGTCTCTGGTTTTAAAATGTTCTCATTATTAGATGTTTTTTATGGTTATAATCAAGTTTTATTTTCCCATGATGATCAACTGAAAATTTCCTTTTGAACTAAATGGGGAACGTATGCTTACAAGAAGATGACATTTGGATTAATAAATGGAGAGGTAACTTTCAAGAGAGACATGGACATTGCATGCATGGGAGTAATTGGTG
This sequence comes from Picea engelmannii, assembly GCA_009831015.1. Taxonomy (NCBI): domain Eukaryota; kingdom Viridiplantae; phylum Streptophyta; class Pinopsida; order Pinales; family Pinaceae; genus Picea; species Picea engelmannii. Next base: position 397,637 of record ML779089.1, on the reverse strand, counting down.
ATTGTGTGGTGGTATACCTTGATGATGTAACTGTATTCTCAAAAGACAAAACAGATCATATAGCCCACTTGAGCAAACTATTCAATAGATGCAGAAGATATGGCATTTCACTAAATCCAAAGAAATCGGTTTTTGCAGTAAATGGAGGAAAATTAATGGGATTTAATGTATCCAAATATGGTATGATGATAGAACCCAAAAGAACTAAAGCCATCTAAAAAATTCCTTTCCCTCATAAAAAAAATTCCATGCAATCATTCCTTGAAAAATTAATTTTGTGAGAAGTTTTGTCCCATTTTTTGTTGAAACTCTTAAGCCTCTTTACGATATGATAAAGAAAAATGCATATTTCAAACAGGGTTCCAAGTAAAAATTATCTTTCATGAAGATCAAGGAAGAGATATATCATGCCCCTACTTTGTTGAGTCCTGATTTTAGTAAGGAGTTCATTTTGTATACCTTTTCTTCGAATATGTACGACCATTTTTTCCCCCCAATATGCAATCGGTGATAATTATGATTGCTATGCAATGGCATGAAAATATTATAAATATGTTATTTTCTAATTGTAACTCCAAACAGTTGACTGTGGGGGTGAATCCTTAAATTACTAGCCATGATATTGCCAAGGGAAAGAATGAGAAACTAGGAGAAGGGTTGATTATGATAAGATGAATAAATTCCATTTTGTTGAAATAATTGAATTGAAAATAATAGATTATTTCCCTTAGCCCCGATTTCAAGGAAAATTAGTTAATGGTTGAGGATTGGTGGTTGAACAACCAACCACCCTTAATGAACGCAGATATGGAAAATATAGCTAGGAAAACAGAGGATGCCAGCCAAAGGTACAACAAAGAACCAATTATGTAGTCCGTATTGACCCACACGTTCTTTCTGACAGAAGGAAGATGATAGATCGAGAACCTTCATGTGTTGGGTGTGAAAGATAAGAAGGCACAAAGGGACATGAGGGGAAAACTTAGACTAAACATAGAAGGAGAACTCAAGAAGAGGTCAGGGATTCTGAGAGAGAAAGAATATGTTCACAAGATTGGTATCAAAACCTAAGAACCCATCCTGAGCTGAAAGACTGCGAGATTAATGATGGGAAGACATATGATAAACCTCAAAGATGCTCGAACTAGGAGAGGTGAGCGTAGAAACTTCCCTGGTGGTATCATGGCTTGGAATATGGGTGTCTTGCATCCAAAGTGACTACGTGAAAAGATAAGTACCTCATATACTCTATGTAGTAGAATTAATTGTATGGTTGGATGTCTATAAGTGCACTGTGGATTTGTATGTCTAGTTAATAGTGTGAATGTTTATCCCTTGATGAGTCCTTGAACTTAAAATAAAAAGGGAAAATTTATTGTTGGTTGTATCCTTTGGTTGCACTCATGAATGGTTATACATGTTGGAGAGTTGAAATGCTATATTATTGTAAGCAATGTTATGGCCATATATATATACACACACACACACCTATGTGTTGCAGTGTTTGGACCCCTACAACAAAGGAACCTTGCAGAATAAGATGAAGCATAGGAAAAATGGGTAGGAAAAGGAGTTTCTTGGACCAAGGTGAGGATTATTGAAACTTGTTAAGTCTTCAAAGGACTCAGAGAATCCCTCCTGAAAATTGATTAAGTTCTGAATCGAATTGTTAAGCCTGAGAAAGACCCTTGTTTTTCCTTGAAGGATCGTGACCGTCGATTTGGCAAGACAGTTATATCTAGACCCTTTATCGATGTAGGGGGAGGATTAAATATCAAAAGTCTATCTAGAAATATAATATATCCCAGTCGTCCATCGTAGGGTGCTATTCAGGGTAAAATATGGAGGCGAGCTCCGATGGGGAGACTCTGAGGTGAGATCTGGACCCTTGATCGTAGCAAGGGAAGATTTTATTTGAGTCGTCGATTTGTGTAAAGGCCCAAAAATCTACTTGGTGAGTGATAAATCCTTGTTTCACCTCAGACAAATCATAGCCATTTATTTGGTGTTGCGAAAATATCAAGTCGTTGATTTAGCAAGACTTGGGCTAGACCAGATCTTGGTCGTCGATCTGGAGATATAAAATGATCCTAGATTTTCTTCAGAGGACATCGTTTAGAGTCAGTTGCAGACCCGAAGGAGACACATTCTGAAGGAGGGAATGAGAGGGATGATCAAGACCCTAGATTGATGAAATACATATCATACCCTAACTGTTGGTTTGAACTATAAGCTTTCAAACTGAGGAGGATTGTACGCTCGATGAAAATGGGTCAATGGAAATAGGTCCACATGGAATATGGATATTGGTCCATGTGTCACGTGAGCATTGGTCCATGTGTCACGTGGGCATTGTTCCATGTGTCAAGAAGAATCATAGTTTTAGGCAGGACCTTGTACTAGTTTATGAGTGCCATGTGTCATGCCAGGTGGTAGGGCCATGAGTCAGGGTAGGTAGAAACCAATGTGTACAAAGGTAGATATGTGTTAATTTGAAATTCATAGGACATGCCAAGTATGAACCTCAACAATTTCATACCTGAGGATAGGTATATTAATCCTTTCCATTAGATCTCTTGTGAATATATCTTGACCATTCACCACATGGTGCTATTTAGAGTGAGTTAAGAAGATACACTCCAACAGAGGATCCCTGAGAGGAGATTTGGATCATTGATCTGTTGAGATCAAGGGAGATTCGAGATGAAATCATGATTGTTGATCCACTAGGATTGGAGGAGCTCTTAGAAGAGATCTAGACTGTCAATCTGCCAAAATCATAGGGGCTCAATGGACGATCTGGGTCATTGATATTTAGTTAAGGGATTAAGAGGATGTCATGGATGGTGCCATATATCAAGAAAGGATTATGCCATGTGTCATGATGACTTTCCACTGATAATCGAGAATCCATAGAAAAATAGATGAGATGTGTCAGGTGGCGATGGTGCCACATGTCCAGTGGAGATTGTGCCATGTGTCAAGGTGACTTGGGGTTCTTGAGATAGAACCCCATGTTGAGTTATGTATTCCACGTGTCTCCCCGGGTGGAAAGTAGTGGCATGGCCATGTATCAGGATAGTTGGGAAACTAGCGGTTCCTTACAGGTGATGAGACTGGAGTGGTCCTCGGAGGACCCAAAAGCCTTTGTAGCATAGACCATGAACTAGATGGTTATATCTGGACATGGTTATATCTTGACCATTCATCAGAGTTTTAAGGTTTTTCAAGGTTGTGTGTTGGTCAAGAATTTCGATGGCAATAAAGGCATCGACAACATGATGAGAGCCCTTGATTTGTTGTTGGGTGAGAGAGATATCTGTCATTCATTGTTGGGAGAGTCTTCCAAGAGAGGAAGAAAAATAGTGTCATGATGATGTGTGGGTGCCAGCATGGAATCCATCATGTTCAAGTGGTGATTGGTGTCACCATGTAATTGGTCGATGAGGCAAGGTGGGTCCCTTTATATGAGGAGGTCCTTCGGGTCGTTGTTTTATTTCAGGATGTTGGTTTTGCGGGCCAGTGAATTTGGACCATTGATCCAAGTGTAATGTTGTTGGGGTTCAAAGGGGAATTTTTAGGCATTGTTAAGAAACATCGATGATGACAAAAGGATGAGTGATCTATATCGTCAATCGAATCCAGATGAATACATAGTCTGAACCATTGATCTACCATGGGTCTCGCCGTCAACTTTAGAGGTGAGAAGAAGACGAGTAATTAACCGTGGCACAAGTTCGTGTCACCGACTTACTCAAATCTGTTAGATGAGTGGCTTGAGGACCTACTAGCTCTCAAAATGTACTGGTAATTTTTTAAGCTCTTTAATCAATTTGTACTTGAATTGTCTTATTCATTTGGTATTTTGCCCATTGTCAAAACCTTCAAATCTTCCATAGAGCCTTGACAAGCTCCCATTGATCTCTTTTTTCCTAATATTCTTTTGAATCTTCCTTCTGAACTGCATTCCAAAAGTTAACAATAAACTTTTATTGTTGCCTAAAAACACTAGTTTTTGTGTCTCTTTATATTTTCAAATAAAAAAAATATACATTTTTTATTTGTAAATTTATAGAAAAATGTGGTGTGTGCTTAAGTGATCTAAGTCAAGCTTATCGACCAAATCTAGTGCATAAAACAAAGTCCACAAACCACATTATACTACATGTCAAACCACACAAATCCCAACGTTAATGCCAAGCCCATGAGGCCTTACCTCACTTTACTCATCAAATTAGTTATGAAGGGATTGGTACATATAAACACCAACCTTTTTAAATTCCAAATGCATGTGGGTTTTGTGATGTTAAGAAAAAAAAAAAAAGAACGCAAACAAGTGCCATTTACCAAGATTTATAGGTGCCAAGGGGAAAGCATCAGATCGATGAGGTGGGAGGTTTTGTGTGCAGATGAAAGTGCCAGTTGCTAAGTGCTGCAAATATGGAAGTGTCTTGCATTTACAAATTTTAAGGTAAGTGTGAGGTGAATGTTTTTCTTGAGAATCGAGGTGTCAATAGAATTTGAGAAATAGCGTCGATTGTCAAGAAACTTTTCAAATGGCGATGACACATAATTCATGCATATAGCATGACAATGTTGTAAAACTTTGGGTTGATACATGCTTTAATTTTTACTCACAAGTGGTTGCACTTATAAGTTTATCCTTCTACTCTTACCTTTCTAATTATAATCATACTTATGATATGCATTAGCCAATGGAAATAATTGATGATGAATCTTTCCCTTTTCATGACGAACATCCTATGGAGATACTTTATGATGGTTGGAGGATAACTCTTGATATTACTGAGGAGAAGAGGTTGCATCCTTTTCCTTTTTGTTTCTTCTATCAACCAAAATCTAAACTTAGAACTTCTTCAATCTAGCATCCAAAATATGGCAAGGGATTTTATGTTAATCTTGTTGGTTGGAAATTCTTACATGATGGTAATCAATTCTTTTGGGTCTTGATAGGTCCTTTTCTTTCACCATATGCATCTGTTGGTTGGAAAGTCGGTGATGTTTCCTTGTGCAATGCTTTCTGAGTCATGAATCTTACATGTAAAAAAATGATGTGTTCCTCTATGCCAAGTGTGTTGACGGGCGAAATTGACCGTCTGTCAACTGGGAGAGTGGAACCGATCCGGGGTTGTCTAAATAACCCAAGCCGTTTGGAATGGACCACCCTGACGAGTTTAACGGCTCCGTTGGCCGCTCTAAGGTCTTCTATGAAAACCAAAGAGAAAAGATCTGAGCTAAGAAATCTAACTAAACTAAATAAAACAAACTAAACTATAACTGAATACAAGAAACTAACTAAAATAAAGGAAACTAGAAACTAATAAAACAAACTAAACTAACTACACTAATCTAATTATAAACTACTAACTATTATATATACAAGATACTAATTATGATTATAATAACTCAAATCAACTATCTAATTATCAGCTATGATATTTCTTATTCACAAATGTACACTATGGACAACCTACAGATTTGATTAAAACCTGCAAAAAATCATGTGTATTTTCTGCCCTAAGACAGCCAAGAATATCTTTTTGATTTTTATATTTATGAAAAGAAAATAAAAAACTACTGAAATTAAACAATCTAATATAATTACTGAAATTAAACAATATAATATAAATCTGACTAAACTATCATTTATATTATACTACTTAATCAAAACAATAAACATCTATCTAATTGACCTGGAAACGCTCCAAGTCTGCCCTGCGTATGATTGCTTCTTGAGCTGGTTGGAGGAAGAAATTCACACCATTTAGTCCCTAAGCTTCTCGTAAACGATCAGCTATTGCTGCTCCTTGAAGTATTTTTACAGGACAAACAAGACATAAAAGAAAATCATAACAATCTTCAGATGATAAATCTCTGCAATAAGGGAAACCTATTATGCAGAAAACTTATATAACAATTCAATCTATAAAGAAGACAAAGCTATCATTTACAAACTGAATAAGTAATTGTTATGTCTTTTATATATTTGGAAGCAACAAGATATGTATAAAAGTAAAGTAATTATATCACTTGTATTTGATTTAGATAACAAAGTAATACTAAACCATAAACAAAATGATATACAAAACTTGGAACAAAGCGTCGATATATTGAAAAGCAAAAGCTATGACAAAACATCAATTATTCTCCAGCTTGAATCAGAATAACATATCCTTGTTCTCCCACAACTGAGGATGATATTATTACAAAAATCATAAGCTTATATAGGTTTCTCACAAGGTAAAACATCCTTGTGAATAATAGTAAACAGTTTTACACAATCTGGGAATAATCCCAAAATCCCTTAAACTAAGTAACTAAAAATGCAAGTGAAATACTTAAGATATCCTCCAACTTCTCCTCACATCTATTGCCAATTCGAATCTACCTGCAATAGACACCAAAAATTAAGTTAGAAGAATATTTTATTAAGAAAACAATAAAATTTTGACTCCACAGACTCAGCTACAGAATCATCTGATTCTGTAGCTAGTCAAGAATAGCCAACAGGACCAGATCTCAATCAAATAAAATCAAATCGAATCATCTTTTAATAATCCTCAAAATGAGTCATTAATAATCCAATTGAAATTATCATCTAAATCAAATCGCATCCAAATAAATTCAATTGAAACAAAGTACTAAAATGTTTTTGTCTTTAGTTACCATAAAGTATAGTCAAACTTTGACAGATCGAAATTGGACATTGAATCAAGTTCGAATGAGATACGATATAATCGTAATCAATAATCATGATCAAACAAGATAATAACCATATCAAATAAGATTTGCCGCAACCTAACTATAATCTATATGATTTGAACATCAAACATACGTTACAGCTGTAGCAATATAGATATCATTTCAATCAATAGTAACGATAGAAAGGCTGTAAAGATTCAGCGCGATATTCATTCTATTTTGATCAAATAAGTGAAAGATGTTACGATACACAATTAAACGAAGCATGCGTAATAGTCTTGACCAAAATCATCATCTATTTTAATTGTTGGGTATGACACAGTCAAAATCGAACAGTATTGCTAACCGTAACCTGAACAGCAATCAAACAAGATCGGGTTTAAGACAATTATAGACGAATTTTTGTTCTGGGCATGTCGTTTTGTTTTACAACTTCGTTTGTGACTAAAAATATAGTGTCGTTCAATTTTGCAACAGAACAGGGTCGACTTGCGTTACAAAACGACTGGCAAGAAGTCGGGTTATTGTTATGATTTGCATCAATTCTCAATATAAAACAAAGCCCCTTTTTTCAACAAAAACGAAATCATATCCAGGCCGGTCAAAGTTACATGCAAGCAACAGATAACCACTGTAGGTGTGTCATAACCAATTCGAATTACCATATAGATTGTGTTTCAAAACGTTGCAAAACAATTTGCCTAAAATAGATACAATAGAGCCTTCAATCGTAACAAATTTAAATCAAACGGATCTAACAATTGATTACTAAAATCAAAACCAAATCCAACTCAAACTATAAAAAAAATTCGATTTAACAAATCAAATCATATACATCAGTGCATGTTTATGTAACCGAGCAAGTCAATAATGCACACAGAGTTCACGAATGTGCCATATAAATGAGCAAGGGTGATACCAGCTAGACCGCTGAGATTATGCCAGTTTCGAATTGACAATAGCCATGGCTGACTCGACATTCTTGAACATGATCGAACCAGTGGTTCGTTGCTTTTTGTCGAAGGGTTGCACCTTTGCCTCATGACCAGTGAGCTTAGCCACTTGATTTTATAAATCACGGATTCTGGTTTGCAACATCGGCACATCGGTGTAATATTTCTCCAACCATAACCCACACTGATCGCACGGGGTACCAGGGTATTTTGATGATTCACCGAGGGTTCCTTGAGGAAGTTCAATGCCAGGAAACTTAGGATTATCCCACAGACAAGGTGGAAAATTCTTGACGAAATCATACGCAGGCTTGTCACATAAACCCTCTGAGTAAGGATACTTGTTGGCGAGAAATCGTTCGATTTCAAAATCAGAGTCTTCGCTGACCACAATAGGGTCAGAGTTGGCAGGGGGTTTAGGCTTGTTTCTCGCCATGTGAGAGATTAAGCGAGAGTTTTTCTTTCCTTTGGCATTAGCATTAGCTTTAGGCCAATTGACTGTAGGGTTAGCAACTTCGACCTGTTTGGTCACAGACGCGGGCAGGCTCGTAGGTGGCTCGGGTAGAGGTTTGGGTAGAAAAACACTGTAGGGTACAGGGGTAGGCTTGCTCTCGGTCATCATAGGCTTATCAACCTGTGGTGGGTTGGACTCTTGAAAACCATTACGAATGAGAAAATCAACCCAACAGTCCCGACGTAATCCCAACTCGTATACCATACACATTTTAATCAATCCCAAATGAAAGAGGATGGTATCGGCCTGGCTGCGTTTGTACTGCTTGGCCATCTTGAACAAACTTCTGTGTAGATAGTGGGGTATGCTAAGTTCGAAACCCATAAAAATCATCAATAAACGAAGGTGAAACAGAAAAACAAACCCGTACCTGCCCTCGCAAGTAACAAATTGCTTGATTACCATTAAGAGATCATACTAGCAAGGTTTTAACATTTTCACAGGCAGGCCCCTATCGCAGGAGTTCACCACTCGAGACTGAAATAACAATGTCCATGGGACATTATCCACCTTGTAGATTTTCGACCACTTCTGTCCCGTAACAGGTAGGCTAGTTACCGAGCTAAGAAATTGTTCAGTGATTTCAAGTTGCACATCACCTACTTTGGCTCGGCAGCCATCGAATGATAACGCGAATTGATGAGCCACAGCAAGGTTATACCTATCAAATTTCCTTATGAACTGGAGCCATCCATATTTTCCCAGGTCGCTATAAGCGCCCTCAAACATCAGCAGAGCTTGGCACCCATTGGGTTCGGTTCTTACCACCGGAGCCATAACTCCTGAGCATGGTAGGGTTTGAATCAAAAATGATACACAGGGTCGAAAATGCTCACGGCTAACAACTTCAACACTCAAAGAGGCAGGGATTAATGGCATGCGTGCGAAGGTGGCGGGACTACCACCTCCATGCAAAACATTAATGGCATAGTACCAAGCCTGTTGAATCAATCATAACCACATTCAACATAATTCGGCCAACCCAAATTTTAAACGGTGGACAATCAAACTATGGTCGTTCAATGTAAAATCAAGCCAATAAAACAATGAGCCAATCAACGATTCAAACCATAAAATTGAAATCCGAAAGATTAACCAATGCACCTTTGTAAAACTTAGACTAGTGCCATTCCATGTTAAATCAAACTCATAATATTAACAGTGCGCTTTGTTGCATAGTCAATGTTTCAAAGTTTATTAGAGCATTGCAACAAAAGGTCTCATACAATCGATCAAGTCAAAAGCTCATAGCAATAAGCACATAAAATCAAAATCCATTATAACCCTTATAGGACCAAATGTAATCAATAAATTTTCATGCTTAGAGGCTTATAAATCGACTTGCGAAATCAAAATGAAATGGACATAGTTTGAAAGAACCTTTGCAGTCATATGATAGGCCAATGATAAAGTGTCTAATAAAGATTACGATAGTCCAAATAATGATAGATGGGTTTTCACACCTTCAGTTGTGAAAACTGAACCGGAATCAAATTGTAATTTTCGCAAAAATAAAACAAAAGTCTAGTTGCAAAATGCAACGATGATTTGTCGTTAGAAGACAAATTGGGTGTAGGAAGCTTTTTAAGGTAAATTAAAAAAATATTGTTGGCTGCCAACAAAGTGTCATCCCCCTCAAGTCCTAGGTTGTTGCATCCCTCTTCCCCTGTACATAAATAAAACAAAATACATAAAATACAAAAATAAAACAAAGTTAACAAAGGAGGTAGATTAGGTTTTTTTTTTGCTTCACTTTATTTTAGTTTCTTTTCTCGTTCTTTTTTTTTCAATTATATGCTTTTCTTTTTTGTCATTTGTCACTTTTTTATTTGAATTCAGACTTGATGGAGCAATGATTAAATATTTAGAAAGGTACATGTATATTATGTTTAACGCATTGACCAATTTTGGTGGATAGCGGGCTTACAAACGAACCATGTTTCCTTGTTTGTGTGTTTAATTCCTCTCTTTGTTTACTATATGCTTACTAAGTGAGAAATCATTTCTTGAAAGAGTCAGTCAACCCTTCTCAAGCCTCCTTTTCTTTCCCTTTCTCCATCCCTTCCATCTTGAGATAGCTCTTGCATACACATCATTGATGCTCTATGTTACCTTGGGTTTTCCCTTCAATACACATCCAAGACATTTCATCCAGCTTTCAGGTCCTTTTGATATCTACTATCAGTCATTTTGATTCTTAATCCCCATACACTTCAGTACATTTGTCTATGAAACCAGAGTTACTTAAGCATGCATGCCGTTGTAAGTGACACACACCTATTGATTGGCATATTTTGACCACAATTTTGGTCAACATTACTTAACCGACAAAGCATTTCCAGGCTCCCCATAGATTCACATTGCTTGTGCAAAGTCTTGCATGCTCTCACTGAGCTTATGCTACACATTCGAAAGTTTGTCAATCTAATCTATCCCTATATTTACCTGATGATGTCTTTGTATTTTTTGCCATTCAAGAATATTTTTAAATTATGATAAGTATTTTCTAATGGCCAATAGTGACTATCATTGGTCAAGTTATGTATGTTGGATAGGCAAGATTAAGATCCTCAATAGACACCAAATTATGACGAAAGCAGAAGAAGGTGAAGGACAACTTGCATATCTGAGTATTTGCATGGTCTCGATCTAAATATTTTCAATGAGGATGATGATAGACTTACAAGTTATGGTATGCAATTACATTTGCACAAAAATTGGAAAAATATGCATAAAACATCTGATTATGGTGATTTTACATGTGCTAAACAAAGCAAATTCTTTTAGCATTCATAATATATTACATTCAAACAAAGATGCATTTTGTGTGGAAGTCAAGATGATGGCTCAAGTATTTCCAATGTATACCTCTTGAGTTATATGATGATTTGTTAGGGATTTGGATGTCCTCTGTGTGTCAACAAATATTTTTCACAATAATATCTCAAAAGATCAGGTCTTGATACAGTCCTTCGCCCTCCTCCCAAGGGCGTTGTTCGAAAGTCTGCGTTCAATCCTCATGCACGTGTTGCACAAAACTATAGTATTGTAGAAGACCTTGCGCAAGCACCCTCTACTATGTTAGCTCTCGAAGCCCTTCAAAGTTGTCCTTCTCAACAGAAGGCACTGTTAAAGGCCATCGGTGGAATTGATCCCACAAATACTGATTTAATAATATTTGACTTGGAAGATCACATTCCAAGGATTCCTCCTCAATTAGCATTCTAGATCCAAGTTGTTGTTGAAAACAAGAATATATGTAGAACTGTGATTGACGAGGGAGCCTCGACTTGCGTTATGTCTGTTACTTGTTGGAAAGCCATTGTCTCTCCTACCCTCACCGAATCACACAATACACTTAAGGCTTTCAATGGTAAGGTATTTAAACCCTATGGTGTTCTTCCCTCATTGTTTATTTTGTTGGAGGGTAAATCGGTCAATGTCGAGGTTGAGGTCTTCGATGCACCTCTTAATTATAACCTTTTACTTGGCCGTAGCTGGATTGATTCCATGTGTGCAGTTGTGTCTACTATTTTCCGTATGGTACATTTCCCACACCAAGGAAAGTAGTTATTGTTGACCAGCTGGACTTCTTTAATTCTTATTCTCATACTAGCAACGTTCCATTTATATCGAAGACACCCCCTGGTTATGAGAATGTTGGAGTGGGTATTTTGAAAGATTCAACTCTGATGGGTACTTTTCCAATCCCACCACCCGATATTCTTCCTCCTTTTGTTGCCTCTATTAAAATGATCTCCACCACTATTCTTGAAACCCCTGCATCATATGACCTATGGGTAGTACCTAGCCTTGATGATTACCCTCGTTATGGCAACAAGATGCCTTTAAGTCCAGTCGAATCCACTTACCAAGCTATTCAATCGACAACCCCCTCCTCTCCTTCTCTCTGTGATTCATCTCCTAATCTATTTCACGTGAAATTTACTACGTGGAAGAAACTCCCTAGGATGATGGGCATCATTGCTCCATTCTTTTTCTAGAACGTGACACCATAGAGAGTTACCAACGGATTTTGACTTCGTCGATCGTTGTGGTTATTTCCTCAACTCTTGAGTCATCACATGATGTTTTGTACGAAGGGAGCTTGAGCAACATTTCACCTACCGTCCCTCTCGACATATCTATTAAACCTGGATTTGTGGAGAATATTCATATTGGAGCCTCCTATTCTACCGATGAGGTCCATGAAAACACAACCCTTTTCCAAGAATTCTGCGACGTTTTCGCTTGGAGTTACAAAGAGATACCAGGAATTTATTCTGATATCATTGTACATGAGATTAACACATACCTGGATGCTAAACCCATTCGGAAGAGACTTCGCCTAGTGCACCCATGTAAAGTTGTTGCTATCAAGCTTGAAGTTGAAAAACTTCTTAAATTTGGATTTATCTATCCCATGGATTTGACTAATTGGGTATCCAATCTAGTTCCGGTAAATAAAAAACAAGGTACCATCCGCGTCTCTGTATATTATAGGGACATAAATAAGGCTTGTCTTAAGGACAATTACCCGACCCCTTTCGTTGACTAGATTGTCGACCACTGTGCCGGTAGCAAAATATTCTCTTTAATGGATGGTTTCTTTGGCTATAATCAAATTAACATTTTACCCACAGACCAACACAAGACCACTTTTACTTTCCCTTGGGGGACCTTTGCCTACCGGAAATTACCTTTCGGTCTCAATAATGTTGGCACGACTTTTTAGTGTGCTATCTCTTATGCTTTCCATGATATTAATCACATTGTGCAACCTTATCTTGATGATCTACCGACGCATTCCATGCATCGCCAAGATCACCCGACGCATTTGAGGGCCATTTTCATATGTTGTCGTTATTATCATATCCGCTTAAACCCATACAAATGCGTTTTTTGTGTGGAGTTTGGCCAACTGCTTGGTTTTATTGTGTCGATACATGGGATTCAAGTAGACTCTTTGAAGGTTGAGGCTATCCTAAATCTACCTCCTCCTTCCACTTTATGTCACCTCCAAAGTTTGCAAGGGAAGGAATTTTTTTTACATCGCTTCATCCCCAATTATGTTGAACTGATGAAAGGATTCACTTGGTTACTCAAGAAAGGTTACGAGTTTGTATGGGACGACACTGCAAACAAAGCCTTCGAATCTTTGAAACTTTCCTTAACCTGTACACCATTACTATTTCCCCCTGACTATAGCTGGGATTATTTCCTCTACTTAGCTACTTCGGACTCTACCATTTCCATGGTTTTAGTCCAAGAGGATGATTCGAATGATGTGTTAAATTTTTTAATTAAAATGAAGTACCAAGGCAAGTGTTTCTCTTCCCTAGGCGCCTAAGGGGAGAAATTGCCGAATGTGGGTCTTAGTCAAATTAATTTGTGAGATGCAAATTAAAAGATAAATTTATGATTAAAGTGAGGGTGAGTGAAGAGACACCAAATCTCAGCCACCCATCTAATCTAATCTCAACCGTTAGATTAGAAAACTCCTCACCTTCCCTCATGAGGTTTATTAAGGCAAGTGGGCGCACCCATTCTTGGAGAAGAAGCAAGAGGCTCTTGGTGAGATGCCAAGAGCAAGAGAAGAAGAAGCAACAACAGTCTTGTTGAGAGAGCAAGAGGTTCTTGGTGATATGTCAAGAACAAGGAAGTTGAAGCATTCTTGTTGAGAGAACAAGAGGAGCTCAAGAATTCTTGTTGAGAGAACAAGAGAGAGCAAGAGAGAGGTCGAGCTGAAGAAGAGAGATAGTAGCTGCAATTTCTGGGAGCATTGGCATGCATTCCAAGGTTGTCGAATAACATTGAGTGGCACAGAAATTTAATCTTAGCAGAGTTTTGGCACGAATTTCGTGATAGTCCGTACAACATTAATTGTCGTACAGTTGTACGAATTTCTGGTTCAGAAATTGAGGAGCAAAGCTACAGGAATGTCTAGATAAGTTTGTGTAAATATATGAAGATGAAAATGATGTAAAAGAATTTCTCAGAAGCTCATAAATAATACAAAGCCCTCTCTAACTGGTTTTCCCCTTGTGGGTTTTTCCAGGGTCGAAGTTAGACCGAAATTCTTTGTGTCTATATTTTCTGAGTTTTGCATATTGCTGATATTTTA
>ML779089.1:360500-379121 GCA_009831015.1 Picea engelmannii | reverse complement strand
AAACATGTGCTCAGGTATCTTTGTGGTACGGTAGATTATGGTTTGGACTATCATAGAGGAGATGGAGTTCGTCTGGTTGGCTATACAAACTCAGATTGGGCAGGATGTGTCAGTGACAGGAAAAGCACTTCAGGGTGTTGCTTTGGATTGGGATCAACAGTTGTGTCTTGGTTCAATCGGAAGCAGAAGTCAGTGGCTTTGAGTTCGGCAGAGGTTGAGTATATGGCAGCTAGTCAGGCTAGTTGTGAGGCCCTTTGGCTTCGCAAGATGCTGATTGGATTGTTCGATGTGCAGTTGAGGCCTACCGTGATTTACTATGATAATCAGAGTTGCATTAAACTCTCGTAGAATCCAGTTTTTCATGACTGGTCTAAGCATATCGAGATTCGGTATCACTTCATCCCTGATTATGTTCAGAGAGGAGTTGTGGAGCTACAATACATATCTACTGAGGAGCAGGTTGCAGACATACTCACCAAGGAATTGAACATGGGCAAGTTTGTATTTTTCAAGGACAAGCTTGGAGTGGTGAGTAACACTTTCCTCGGTATGAGGGAGTGTTAAATTTTTTAATTAAAATGAAGTACCAAGGCAAGTGTTTCTCTTCCCTAGGCGCCTAAGGGGAGAAATCGCCGAATGTGGGTCTTAGTCAAATTAATTTGTGAGAAGAAAATTAAAAGATAACTTTATGATTAAAGTGAGGGTGAGTGAAGAGACACCAAATCTCAGCCACCCATCTAATCTAATCTCAACCGTTAGATTAGAAAACTCCTCACCTTCCCTCATGAGGTTGATTAAGGCAAGTGGGCGCACCCATTCTTGGAGAAGAAGCAAGAGGCTCTTGGTGAGATGCCAAGAGAAAGAGAAGAATAAGTAGCAACAGTCTTGTTGAGAGAGAAAGAGGTTCTTGGTGAGATGTCAAGAACAAGGAAGTTGAAGCATTCTTGTTGAGAGAACAAGAGGAGCTCAAGAATTCTTATTGAGAGAACAAGAGAGAGCAAGAGAGAGGTCGAGCTGAAGAAAAGAGACAGCAGCTGCAATTTCTGGGAGCATTGGCAAGCATTCCAAGGTTTCCGAATAACATTGAGTGCCACAGAAATTTAATCTTAGCAAAGTTTTGGCACGAATTTTGTGACAGTCCGTACAACATTAATTGTCGTACAATTGTATGAATTTCTGGTTCAGAAATTGAGGAGCAAAGCTATAGGAATGTCCAGATAAGTTTGTGTAAATATCTGAAGATGAAAATGCTGTAAAAGAATTTCTCAGAAGATCATAAATAATACAAATCCCTCTCTAACTGGCTTTCCCCTTGTGGGTTTTTCCAGGGTCGAAGTTAGACCGAAATTCTTTGTGTCTATATTTTCTGAGTTTTGCATATTGCTGATATTTTATTTCCACGTTGAAAACAATGTTCAGAATCTTCATGTTTCAGTTCTGAAATTTAATTTCTGTTAAGTTTTTTTTATATGCTGAAACACCAGGCTGTAGCTTAAGCTGAAATACCAGGCTGAGTATATGCTATAACACTAGGCTGTAGCTTAAGCTGAAACACCAGGCTGAGTATATGCTGAAACACCAGGCTGTAGCTTATGCTAAAACACCAGGTTGTAGCTTATGTTGAAACACCTGGCTGAGTATATGCTGAAACACCAGGATGTAGCTTATGTTGAAACACTAGGCTGTAGCTTATGCTGAAACACCAGGCTGTAGCTTATGCTGAAACACCAGGCTGTAACATATGATGAAACAGTGCTGAAACTGAGTTTGGCATTTAAATTTGACTAAAAAATCAGCGAGACTGAAACTGGGTTGGGATTTTGAAAATTAACATGATGAACATGTAATATACTATTTGATTCGAAGTCTTATGACCATCGAGACCAAATACTTTCTTGTGGAGAAGCTAGCCTTGGAAGCTGTTCAAGTTGTCCAATGTTTTCGTCATTATATCCTATTACGCAGGAGCACTTTTATTTCCAATTGCAACCCTATGCAACATATCCTTACATGGCAATTGCTAGGGGGAAAGTACTCCAAATAGATAGTTATTCTCCAGGAGTTTGACTTGGAGTTTGAACATGCTAAGTCTAAGAAATATTTGGTTTTCGCCGAACTAATATGTGACCTTCCCTCCCCTAAGATAGAAAATGTGGCAGAGGATTCCTTACCCGATGAATCCCTTTTTCTGATCAGTTATGATGACATATGGTATGGAGATATCATTATCTATCTCTGGAATCAAACTTTTCGGCCCGATATCTCTAGTAGAGATCGTCGTCGTATATGGTATCAAGCCTGCCAATACATTGTTCTAGGTGATACTCTTCATCGTCGCGGTGTTGATTCCATTTTTCGACGATGTCTCACTTACGATGAAGCTGAGAAATCTTTGAATGACTGTCACTCTGGAGCATGTGAAATTCATATGTTTGGGTATGACACTTCCCAAAAGATCTTACGAGCCGGTTATTTCTAGCCTTCATAATTTAAGGATTGCATTACTGTTGTTTAGAAATTCCATGCTTGACAAACTTATAATAACAAGATAAGATCTCATCCTACTCCTTTACATCCTGTAGTTTACATTGGTCCATTTTCGAAATGGGGCATTGATGTCATGACATGTAACCCTCACTTGGACAGGGAGCATGGATACATTATTTTAGCGGTGAATTACTTCACTAAATGGGCCGAGGCGATTCCTACATTTGATAACACCAGGAGAACTGCAAAATTTTTCATATTCAATCATATCATTAATCAGTTTGGTATCCCTCAAGCTATCGTTATTGATCACGGTATTCATTTTCATAATTTTATGATGTCTAAACTTATTGAAAAGTTGGGTCTTTGACATGAAAACTCAACCCCCTATTATCCACGGGCCAATGGAAAGGTTGAGGAAATCAACAAAGTTCTCATTACTATTCTTTGATGAATGAAAGGAATTCATAAGACAACCTAGCACAATTTTTTTTTCTTGGCATTATGGGCCTATCAGACATTTGTTAAGTCTTCCATGGGATTTACACCTTTCCAACTAGTTTATGGTATCGAGGTTATCCTGCCGATTGAATGTGAAATATCGTCTTTGAAACTGGTCATTGAACTTCTCCCCAATACCTCTGCTGAAGAAGAGAATATTTTGTATTTAATGCAATTAGACGAAAACCGTCATGATGCCACCCTAGTTATTGAAACTTAGAAGAAACATGTTAAATCCAAATACGACAAGCATGTCAAGCCACATGTTTTTTCTAAAGGTGATCTAGTTCTCCTTTATGAACATGATCATGATTTACTAGGGCCGGTAAATTCGAGGCCATGTGGAAAGGTCCTTACATTGTCAAATATGTGTTGGAGAAGGGAGCTTATGAGCTAGTCGATTATGATGGAATCCCTTTGAGTGAGCCCAAAAATGGCCTTTACTTAAAGAAGTACTATGCTTAAGTCATTTTTGCATGAGTGCTTGTAATTTTAGTGTATCATACTCTTGCGTGCTTTTTCATTGTTTGGTTTCGAACTTCATTTGCTTACCTTGCATTGTTCTTGGTTTCCAAATGTCAGTGTTTTCACTACCCTACATTGGCTTCATTGATGGCGCTAGTCCCAATACTCATAACTTAGCATTTGTTGCTTAGTAAATCTATGCACCTACAGATGAACTGATTAGTCTACGAGGTGTTTGTCTTGGTTGTGCAACCAACAATACTGTGGAATATAGTGCAGCCATCGAATTACTGACCAACGTTGTGTCACTTGAAATTCATCGTCTTGTTATACGACTCGACTTGCATTTAGTGGTCTTACAGTTGAGTAATTTTTACTCCATTCAAAGTCCTACACTATTAAGGGTAAATTTATGAATTTGCCTCTTGGAACGTCATTTTGATTACATTGAATATCAACACATTCCTACATGTCTAAATATATTAACAGATTGGCCAATTATGTGTTAGACGGACATTTGAGAAATTTATAAAATCCAATCACGCTTTGTATATAGAACAAGTAAGCCGGTAGAAGCCTCATATATATATATATATATATAACGATAGAATTGTTTACAAAACTTTTCTTTGTCCGAAGACCAAAATGTCAAAAATGTGAAGCACATGGCTTCATATAAAAATATAGCATCAAGGATGTTGCTCATGATAACATGTGACTGCTCGTGATACTCTATGGAGAAATTGACCAATGGACACAGATACAACCACTGTGTGGCGCTGGTAATGCCTCGATATCTCATCAATAGAGGCATCTAGGACATCCATTGTCAGCCCCTCCAAGTTTTGTTCTATAGCCTTGTAGTCAGCAGTGGCTAATCCTGCTACCTCGACTCTCTCCCCTTGCCTATGAATGGGGGATGAACCTGGAGGTCAATGAGGTCCCACGTTTGCATCATCGAAGAGTTTTTGATTAGTCATCGGATAAAAGACACAAAAACATTTCATATTTAAAAATTAAAAAAACATTATAAAAAAAATGTACTTCTTACCTATGTTACCCCATTGAGAACCTTTAGGAAGAACCAAGTATGGATCACCTCGGAATTCTAAGTTGTCATATGCGTAGTCATCTACCATAAGCATATGGGGCCTCAACCAATCAAAGAAAACGTCATTATACTTGATGATAGGCCCAGTCACATGCTGTGCCATGAGGTCAACCCACCTCTTCATTATTGGATCCTGTGGGGCAGGTATGCCCCACTCTACCTGTAGGAGAAAATTTGAAACCCTCTCTAGGAAGAAGGACACCAAAATTGAGCCGTATCTAAATTGTTTTAGGTCACCTCTCCTACACTTGGTCAACTATTGTTTCATTCTTCTGAGAACCTCGTCACTCCAGTTGAACACTTGGGGCTCCATGCATTCCAACGCATACTGGAAATCCATCTGAAGGGCCATATGGGGAGCTGCACTCCCTACCATGCACGCAATGGTGTAGAGGCTAGTCCTTAAAGGCAAGTCATAGACACCTCTTATAACGACTTTTTTGCTATGCTTCTGAGTACCGGGCACACAATGTGTGTTGATATAGTGGCTCATAGGTTTTCCACCTCCTCTACTACTTGTCAATGTAACTTGAGCCCCACGACGAGATAAACTGGTCAAGAAGTAGATATCCTCGATATTTGTCTCAAGAATGTGAGTACCCACACAGAATACCTTCTGGTCCACATCCCACATGTGAAATAATTATTTGAGCAACCTCAATTGGGCCCTCATGCCCTGGACCTTGAATAATTTTAGCAGTCCACACTATCGAAGGGCATTTACCATTCCTGGGTCATTCTCAAAAAAGTAATCTTCATCCTCATTCTCTCTCTCCTTCCATTCCAACATCGTTATTGTAGAAAACCTGAAATAGAACATAAAAGAGGGATTAACATATTCATCTCTCTCCTGGAAACTTTTTATTGGAAGAAACACCTTAAAACATTTTTTGTTTTGCACAGGTCATAGGCTAGCTCGCTCGTACAGTGCAGAGTCGTCGCATTATAGCTTAAAGGTCACCTGTAATGACCCTGGGTCGTCGCAGTTGATCCAGGTGGATATTGGTGGCCACCCACCTATTCCACATGGACCCACACCATTGTTTATTTTAGTTTAATTGTAGCACAATTTACTAGTTTTCACAGTTTTTCGGATCCTGAACTTCCGGAGCCGTTTTGAGGCCCTAAACAACATTCTTTCGGCATGAATGCTCTGGTGAATATGAGTCTGTTCCGAACTCAATATTCACTATTAACAGTGTATTCCTCAGATAGATATTTCTAATGATGTATCATGTGCGTCAAACGGACATAGTATGCCAAAGTTACGACCCCGGGAAATTGATGTACCAATTTACCCCAACGGGGCCCATTGTTGTAGGAAAATCTCCCTACGGATAGGTAGATCGCCTCTAAGAGCTTGACCCTAACTCTAGATAGAAAATGATTAACATGGACACCGACTTCCTTTCAAATCTATCTAAACTAACACATGAGGAGGAAGGATGATAGAAGTACCTCATTATCGACGTTTGTCCCTGCACGCTCCGAGTTGCGCTCCAATCCTTTGCTCCTCGCTGAGTTCTATGGACAAAACAAGATACGACCACTTCCTACTCTATTGATGTTATCTTGAAAATAGATCTATCAATTAATGATAAGTTCGTGTGACATTAGACACAAACTAGAAAGAAACAGGCCAAGCGTGTCATATTGATGAGAATAATGACATCAGTACTTACAATCGTAGATGCGAATGCGACAGCTTCATCAAGTCCTCTTCATCTGACCCTTGCCTGAAAGATCCACAACCTGGATAACAGCAGCTTCACTGATCACCCTCCTTTGGCTGACTGTGAGTTTCCTCCAAGATCATAAGTTTCATGTCTTCAGTTCTTCCCCCTTTCCACCATCATAGAGCCTGTTTATATAGGTTAAGAGGAGCTTAACCTCTTGTGTTATCTTTAGAACAAGTTGGGAACCTTCTCCTTAGATCAGGGATCTCTTGATGAAACCAAGAATTCAAACATAACTGCCTCCTAATCTCAAAATATCCTCCCCTTATTCTCCTCAATGGGCCAATTACTGCCTCAGATTAGGCAGCGCTCCCTTAGAAGGGGCATCAGAGCAATGTAGCACTCCCTGGTAAGCTTTAGGGGAGCGCCAGCGCCTTCAAGATGAGAAAATCTCCTTCAGAGGGGGTTGGGGAGTGTTATAACGCTCCCTGAAGCCTTGTAGAGGAGCGTTAGCGCTTCTAGGGCTGAAATAGGGGAGCGCTCCTCCTCAAAACCTTTGTTTCAGAGATTTCTTCAGGTGTCAAGAGTTATTTGACTTCAGTAAACCAGTTCTCCTTCTTCAAATCAAGCATATGAGATGTTATAAGTGTTTCCTTAGTGTCATCGACATGGCAGTATGTATGAACATCATTTGCAACACTTGTGACCAATTTGCGACACTTACAACAATTGAGAGGAACATGCGACACTTATCCAGCTGAGTAATTTTGACGTGTAACAGAATGCCCCCCAAAGTATGAAGTTAGAAGATTTCAACTGATCACTGAAATACTTTGTAGATGTCCAAGTAAGGGTATATACTCGGAGAACCTGACAGAAGCTACACACAAACATCCAACAAGTATCATGACATATTTCAAAACCCAAGGCAAGCATACCTATGCTTGGGTGATCAAGACTTAGCAGGATATGGCCGCCATAAAATACACTGCGGATCCATAATTGTATTGATAAAAAAGTATAGCCACTGAAGGTACAATGTGGATCTATACTCTGATGACTTGGACTGATCATAGCCATGAAGAGTACATAGTGGATCTATGAGACGACAAGACATAGCCACGACCAATACAAAGTGGATCTATGTTACAGTGTATGTGTTCTGTGTCCAATGTAAATTCCTTCGCAGCCTGGGAAAAGCATATATCAAAGAGATCGCTCAACCCGGGGTCTTCTTACCAGTCCCTATATGGAACGGATTTGACCATGTGAATACATTTCTTGACATCGAACATGGCAGAAACCACTTGATTACCGGTCAATGGTGTGAACCGTTAACAAGTGCGAGGGAGATCACCATTAATGCCAATGATTCCCAAGGTACCCTAGTAAATTCCATGGAATTTGAATGGATGAGTTGAGGTCGAACACCTGCGGAATCATTCGATCAGAGGTCAATGATGTAGACCTACTGTCTAATGTGAGGAGGCCTGCCATTGAGGCATGCAGGTCCCAAAGTACTAACTAGTTTCTAAGTCTAATTCCCGGATAATGTGTTGGAGTCGACAGGAAAAGACTCGTCGAGGGAGGGCCTTGATGTATCCCCCATCAATGACATGAAACGGACATGGAGATGTGATTGGCAGATCAAATGGACATGGATTGACACAGGTTTTGAGGCAAGATACTTGGGATGGCTGACTCTCGAGGCAGATACTTCCCTTGAACACTGGGGCACAACAACGAAACATGACATGGACCAAAACTATGCAGTGGGTGTTGTGACTTGCGTCGGGAGACCCAAAGGAGTGAAAGGAACTTGAAGGATTGGTTCAGTGCAAAGGTTCAATGGATTATGATATGTGAAAAGTGACAAAGTGTCGTGTTTAAGGGCGACTCTAAGAAGTGTTGGATAATGTTCTCAAGAGACTGCTTGGCTTGCTCCTTTCAATTTTTTCCCCCATCCAGATAGATGAGTACCTCTTTTTGATTTAATGAGCTCGAGGAGGATGACACATGCTTGATATAACTCACCTTCGGTAAGTTCCACTTCCTTTGTTTAACGAACCGGAAGAAGTAAGGGTTCGGTCCCATATGGGCCTGTCGATGTGTGCTTTAACGAGTCCAAAGACAGAAAACTCGAAGGTTTTTTGAGATTATAGAGTTTGGAAAAACACTTAAAAGAGAACTCTCTCAGTTCCTTTTTCGTACAGTAGTCCAACGAGACCGAAAAAGGGTTAAACTATAGCTCGAAAGACGCCCTTTCTGACCTTTTAACGAGTGTGAAAGGAAGCAAGGTCACTCGACAATCTTTTCATATTTAGAGAGTCTGAAAAGGGTTTAAAGGAGACTCCAGGGGGGTTCCTTTTTCGTGTGTTTGTGTATCCGTACGGGTCCGAAAAAGAGATAAAACTTTACCCGGTTACGTTCTCATATTGTCGAGCTCGAGAACAAACTAAGACTATGCTCATAAGTGTGACAAGGTGAATAATCCATCAGGACTGCCAGGAAACCTGCGATGCCAAAGCTACAAACCAGAGTTTAGTGAAGCCATTACATCATTAGATAAACCCAAAAATGACCATACCTCATAAAAATGGAAATTTATAAATAACAATTGATTTGAAAATTCATTTACCATTTCATTTTGCAAGGAGTAGTGGAGAATCTCATTTTAAAGAAAATCTTGTTTTTCTCGCTGCCGGAGCTACAATTGATCATTTTGCTCACTGTTCGAACCAGGTAGGTGTCCATCCCTTTCTCTTTCAATTTCATGGTCTTAGATCCATTTTCATAGCATTATTCATTTTAAAACACAAAGCCCTAAGTTGCCCCACTTGGAACCAAATCGGCCTCTTTTAAAAATTAATGCAAAAGGGGGATTCTTTTACAAAAAATGATTTAGAGAAGGGTGGTTAGGATGTCTACACCCTTGTGATCAATTAGACAGGTCATTTTTAGTAAAAGGACTCATAAAAAATCTCCCCAAATGCCCACGCAGCCCCCAAAGTCGTTTTTCATTTTTAAAACGTTTTTATCATTATTTGACAAATGTTGAAGGGCGTGGTGGTTAAAAAGAGTGAGTGGTTGATTTTAGATGATGTGGGCATCTTGTTTCATGTCTTAAAATGCTTTTGAAAATCGTTGAAATTGCCAAAACGTGGGAATAACGAAATTCTTGATTTTTTTGTTTTGTAGGTAACTTCGGCAATCATGATTGAATGGAAAGAGAGGGAACATGAGATGGATGACTTAGCCGCTCTACGGAGTCCTCGTACGCGGGCCTCTTTGCGAGCTTGTGGCTTGCTCAAGTTCTTCAAGTTGCAAAAAATGAAGAGAGAGATGTTATTGCTTGAGCATGTGATTGGCCTTTGGGATGTTGCGGAACAGGGATTTTGTATCAGCACACAACTTTTAACCATTGAGTTACAAGACGTGTACTTTTTGACCGGCCTCTCAAAAAGAGGGGTCCCCATATATTTCACTGGGCAGAGGGCATTACTTGAACAAGTAGACGTGTATCTGGTACGCCACTGCATCCCGGGAGAGAGGTTGGTAGGGGGCAGGATCCCTATCAAGGATATTTGAGATTTTCCCCTCCGGTCTATACTATTCGCTATCACAAGCGTGACAGGCAGCACGAGCACTCATCTGGCATTGAGATTGCAGGTGGCCTATGGTGTTTAGTGTTTGGAACCAACACTGTTCAACTGGAGTGTAGCGTTCCTTCGGAATGTGAAGGAACAGATCTCACGGTGCAAGACTGGTTAGAAGCAATTCGGCTATGGCTCATTTTTGGTCTCATTTTTTCTAGAGCGCATCCCTCAGATGCAACCTCGGATAGCACTGGCAGTATGACCAATGGATGAGCCTAGGATGGAGAGGTGGACTAGTCTGTCTCCAAGGCTAGTTTCAAAGTCAGAGTTCCATTTCACTGGTGATTTCTTTGCCTGGCTGAGACAGCAGTACCTTTGGATAAAGGACTTCCCTTATGCTGATGTAGATTTTCGTGGGAGTATGGACTTGATTTTTCCCGTGGGGGAAGACTGGGACAAGTCAGGTAAGAGACTAAGCCATACCTTGTCTTTTTTTTTGTTTTTGTTTTTTTTTTAAGTTTTTGATGTATATATTTTTTTGGGTGTGTAAAAGAGTTTTAACAAATGTTTTGTTTCCAACACGCAGACAAGGGAGCAGTGCGCCCGACTGATATACTGATATCAGGGCGTCGTGGAGGCACCCCAGTTGCAGCAGATCCGATAGTACCAGCAGTAGGTCTCCAGGAGGTTGAGAGGAACCTCCAAGGCCCTACGATGGGTATCCCTCCTCTGCGGAGGGGGGAGGTGCCTTTACATCTGCAGAGGCACACTGTAGGAGTACCAGAGAATATCAATTCTCTGTTGAGGCATGTAGTGCGCGCGGTAGTGTGTTACTCACAGCACAATGTAGTGCGGGGAGATTAGAGTCTCTCCCCGTGATCATGTTTTTGTATGCCTTGTCAGGCGACGTTGTATGGGTGAACAAACCCAATATTTTTCTCTTCTACACACTTTTTGATGTAATACAAACATTTCAGTCACGCCATATATATATATATATATATATATATATATATATATATACAGTTTCGAGTTTTTATGATGCCAATGATTTGTACATGATGATGTCTATGATGTGTTTTAATTTACATGTAATGTACAATTTTGCTTTCCTTGAATCTTATATGTGGGAAAGATACTGATCCATGATATAATTAGCTAATGAATCTGAAACACTATTAAGTTCTCTCGGAATGTGTCTATATTCAATGTAATCGAACATTCGTTCGAGACGACGAACTTGCAAGTGTAGGCGTAGCAGGATAGGACTACAGATAGCATAGATGCGGTTGAGTTGAAAAACCACCAGTTGGGAGTCTAAGTAAATAATGATGCGAGAAATACCTAGAGAGGAAGATTGGGTCAACAGTCCAATGACAGCATGATATTCTGCCATATTGTTGGTTGTTGGTCCTAAACAAATGCCTCCTGAACTCACCACCTGGTCAAATTGGTAAATAACCCAAGCTGTTGAAGCAATGTTTCGGGTATGTCGGCTAGCGCCATCCGCGAACTCAACAAAGATAGGAAAGGAAGACGTCATCTGCGCATGAAAACACAAGCACAGTCATGAGTGGCAACGGTAAAGACTCGGGTACGCAAAATAAATAGAGACACCAAAACTAAATACAATAGTGTACAAAGTACAAATGCTAGGTGACCTAGGCATAGTACTTCTTAAGGTAAAGCCTGTTTCGGGGCTCTCCTAGGGAAATTCCATCATGATCAACTAATTCGTAGGCACTTTTATGTAGGACACGCTTCACGATGTAGGGGCCATGCCACATGGGTTCTAACTTTCCTGTCCCCAATTTATTGTGAGCTTGGTCATAAACAAGGACTAAGTCTCCTTCCGCGAAAGTTCGAGGGTGGACGGATTTTTCATATTGACTTTTAATTCATTTTTGATGTGCCTCATTGGCGAGAGCAGCATCGCAACGCATTTCGTCCAGTTTGGATAGATACAAAAATCGTTCTTCTTCAGCAGAAGTATGAGGCAGGAGTTCTACTTTTAGTTTGAGTGATGGAATCTCACACTCGATTGGTAGGATGACTTCAATGCCATAGACCAACTGGAAAGGAGTGAATCCAGTTGAAGTTTTCACAGAGGTGTGATAGGCCCAGAGAGAAGAGAACAGTTGTAGATGCCATGATGTTTTGTTTTCCCCTACCATGCATTGGATCATGGTTTTTAGGACTTTGTTGATAGCCTCAACTTGTTCGTTTGCTTGAGGGTAGTAAGGGGATGAGTTTTCATGGAGAAAACCCAATTTGACATGTAACTCGCTCATCATCTAGTTTTTGAAGTGTGCACCATGGTCAGTGACAGTGGCACGTGGTACACCAAAATGAGTTATGATGTGGTTGAAGAGGAATAGAGCTGCCGTACGGCCATCATTCAGGAAGGTAAGCATAGCCTCAGCCCATTTGGTGAAGTAGTCGACGACGACGATGATGTAACCATGCCCCTCGGCTGAGGTAGGCTTACACTGCATGAAATCGATGCCCCATTTGGAAAAGGGTCCAATGGTGATAATAGGGTGTAGCACCATAGGGTGGGTATGTGCCTTCTTGTTAAAGATTTGGCAGGGTGGGAATTTCTTGACAGCCTCGATACAATCTTTGAAAATCGAGGGCCAAAAGTCGCCGGCACGTAGGATTTTTTGGGCTGTGGCCATTCCGAAAAGGTGACCGCCATAGGCGCCAAGGTGACAATCATTCAAAATGTGTTTAGACTCCTCATGAATCAGACATCGCCGAAGGATGGTGTCGATACCACGTTTATACAAAGTGTCGCTGAGGATGAGATAACGACGAGAGTGGTGATGAATGCATCGACGCTCTTCGCGAGAGATGTTGGGCTGAAAACGTTGTGTTTGAAGGTAGAGGAGAATGTCTCCATACCAAGGATCAGAGGTGCTGATGAGGAAGAGAGATTCATCGGGGAGAGAATATTTAGGTTCGATTTTTTCATCGGCACGAGGGAGAGCACAGATAAGCTCGGTAAACACCGGGGATTTTTTGGCTTTAGCCTTCGTAAACTCAAGATCGAATTCCTGAAGAATAACGATCCATTTTGAATATTTTCCCCCAAGTACTTGACATGTCAGGACGTGGTACATGGGGTTGGAGTCTGCGATTACCATGGTGGTGTGTAATAAGATGTAGTGGCGGAACCTTTGGACAATGATGATGGCTTCCAAAGCCAGTTTCTCAACATGCGAATATCTGAGTTCGGGTCCAGATAAACTCTTGCTCAGATAATAAATCACATGTTCTTCATCGTTGGAGTCTTCCTGGACTAACACCATTGCGATGGTGGAAGTAGAAGAGGCCAAGTAAAGGATATAATCCTTTGTATATTCAGGGGGATGTAACAAAGGTGCATGGGTCAAAGCGTGCTTGAGAGCGTCGAATGACCGTTGAGCTGCGTCATCCTAGATGAAAGGGACGTTCTTTTATAGTAACCGCATAAATCCTTTAGTGATCTCGGCATAATTGCAGATGAAATGGTGAAGAAACTTTTCTTTGCCTTGCAAACTTTGGAGTTGGGTTAAATTGGTAGGCGGAGGTAAGGCTAAGATGGCCTTGATCTTTAAGGGATCCACCCTGATCCCATCTTTGGAGACAATGAAACCGAGGAGTCGACTGGATTCGACATCAAAAATGCATTTGTGTGGGTTCAGACGAATACGATAGAACCGACATCGCAGAAAAATCGTGCGTAAATGATCAATGTGATTGGATCGATTTAACGAATGTGCGGGTAAATCGTCGAGATACGGTTCTGCTATATGTTTGATGTCATGAAAAGCGTACGACATGGATCGCTAGAAGGTGGCTCCAACATTTTTAAGTCCAAAAGGTAGCTTTCGGTAGGCGAAAGCTCCCCAAGGGCAGATGAAGGTTGTTTTGTGTTGATCTGTAGGCAAGATTTCAATCTGGTTATATCCAGAAAATCCATCCATGAAAGAAAAGATTACTCTTCCTGTGCAATTATCGATGATTTGATCGATGAAGGGCGTAGGGTAATTGTCCTTAGGACAGGCTTTGTTGAGGTCTTGATAGTCAACGCAAACACGTATGGTCCCTTGTTTCTTAGCAACCGGAACAAGGTTGGAGACCCATTCGGTTAAAGGGATGGGATAGATGAAGCCAGATTTTAGAAGTTTTTCAACTTCTGCCTTTATAGCTGCGATTTTCTTGGGATGAACCAGGCGAAGCTTTTGCCGAACCGGTTTCGCGTCAGGGTAAGTTTTGATTTCGTGTACAACGATCGAAGGGTTGATCCCTAGAATTTCCTCATAACTCCATGCGAAGACATCGCGAAATTCCTTGAATAAAGCGG
Organism: Picea engelmannii; assembly: GCA_009831015.1. NCBI lineage: Eukaryota > Viridiplantae > Streptophyta > Pinopsida > Pinales > Pinaceae > Picea > Picea engelmannii. Next base: position 364,937 of record ML779089.1, on the reverse strand, counting down.
TGTAAGAAACCACTTCGTCGGGTGTGCAATTAGCACCAAGGTTGATGTTTTCCACGACACCTTCTTTGATTGAAATGTCAATCGTGACCATAGTAGAGATGTTACCCATATTCCCCTCAAAGAGAGTATCTTGTGTGAGGATAGGAGATTACAGAGCTTCGGTAACATCGGGAGGGAAGACAGATCGTATGTCTTGGATTTCTTCCAAAGGTGGAAGAAAAGAGGATCGATGGTGGTTGTCATCCCAGGACAGATAGTCAATGCTAAGCATTTCCATGATAGATTCATTCGAAGGAAAAATTTGGGAAATGTAATCAACGGTGGATGATAGGGAATCTAACCACGAGGGCATCGAATAAGTATCGGGTGCCCATGAATGTGAAGTGTTCGAAGAGGGAGAGGCAGATTGAATAGCTATGTATGCGGCCTCGGCTGGGCTCAGTGGCATTGTGTCCCCGAGCACATCGAATTCCAAAGGACTAGGCACAACCCAAGGGTCGGATGAATCCAAGGATTGGTAAGGCATAGTCGAAATCATATTGACGGCGACAATATGATGTGCGGTAGGTGGAAGTGGTGTAGGGAAGGTACCCATGAGGCTAGAATAATTCAATAAGGAAACACCAACGCTTTCATACGTAACCGAGTGGCCTCCCAGAAAGGGAATGTTGTTGGTAGCAGGGATGCGAGCGTCGGGTGTGCAGAAATCGAGTTGATCGATGGTAACAATTTTTCCTTGATGGGGGAATTGTACACATCGAAACACCGATGAGGCGACGACAGTCATAGCGTAGAACTAACTTCTTCCAAGTAGTAGGTTGTAATCGAGGGGGGCATCGACCACCTCGACGTCAACAGTAATAGTTTTTCCACCCAGCTGAACGACTAAGAATTGTAATAATCCGTGAGGATGAAAACCTAGTCCATCGAAGGCACGTAACATGGTAGTAGATTTGTTAAGGGCAGGTGATTTCAAGCCTTTCCAACAGGCTAGAGACATGACATAGGTGGAGGATCCCTCATCCAGGATAGTCCAGTGGATTTGTTGGTTGTGAACAACCACATCGATTTGGAAAGCTAGCTGGTGGGAGAGTCACGGTTGATGATCATCCATATTAAATGTGATATAGTTTGATGACTCAGGATTGAAAGTGCCAATAGCGGCTAAGAGCGTTCTACGTTGGCTGGGATAGTGTTGTAGAACTTCCAAAGCGGACATGGCACATGGGGCTTGAGCCAAATCGTCTACGATATTGTAGTTTTGGGCAGCCCATGAATTAGGATTGAATGTAGATTTCTGGATGGTGCTCTTAGGAGGGCGTAGGATGGAGTCAAAAGAAGGTTTCTCAATCTGGAGTGGCCTGGATGGAGGGCTAACAAATGGAGGATTGACGGAGGATGGTAACGGGTCTGACGCAGGACCGTTAGTGATCTTCAGCTTATCAGGTTTAACTGGCGTGTCATAAGTCGCAAAGTGAGTTGTTAGATTAACTTCGTTAAACATGTAAATGTGGGCACTTGTCGAGGCCTCATCATGGGGTTGGTTGGAACTGCCCCCCGGCGTGGGGGTTTGTGCAACCAAATATTGTTGCCGTGGAAAAGGATGAGTGAGCATAGCGGGTTGCGAATTTCCTTTGAAAAGTTTGGCCACTTCATCTCGATGTGGGCAGTCTCGAGTGTAGTGATCGTCACCACAAATGAGACATGGGAATTTCAGTTTTCGTTGTGGTTGTTTTCCGGCAGCAGGGGTTTGCGGTTGGGTCTTGGGTTGCTCATTGTTGTTCTTCTTCTTTGGTTTGTTTCTCGATTTCTTCTTGCCCCCAAGTTTTTGTGAAGGGGTTGACTGGACCGCATTCACATCAGAGACCTGAGTTTGAGGGGGGGTAGAAGAGGGTGCAGTCGAACTGGAGGCAGCTGTTGAAGCGGGTCACTGGATTGTTCCAGTAGACTGGGTAGTAGATTGAGTTTTGACGGAGCCAATAACTCCATCCGCATGCGAAGCAGTCGATGGTTTGGATGGATCGTTAGTGGCACAAGTAGCGTTCGGTATCAAATCGTATAGAGTATCGGATTGTGAATAGACTAAGTCTAAATACTGAGCTCGGGCGATGGCTTCTTCCTCGGTGACTACGCCACCCATGGAAACATCACGAGCGATCTGGGGTAATAGTGATTTCGTGAACCATTTTGCTAACAATTGGTTAGGGATGACCGCTTTGATTAGCCTTCGTCGTCATCTCCATTCATGGATACGATCGGAGATATGTATGGAAGTTGTCTGACGAAGAGAGGTTAATAGTTCAGTACCCGTCTCGTACCGGATGGGCAGTTGGAAATGCATGAGGAAGGACATGGCAAGGGAGTTGAAATCGTGAGAGGATGCACGTGGTAATTCAATATACCATTTCGCTGTGGAACCCGTGAGTGTTCGTTGGAAAAGACGCAAACGAATCGAATCGTCCATGAGGGATTTGGATTAACACCACAAATGGAAGGTCATCACGTGGTTGTTTGGGTCTTCTCCGGACTTTCCGTTGAATTTTGGGATATCAGAAGGAAGTTTAGCTGGAATAGCTGGCCAAACTGGAGAATGATAAATGGGATCATTCATTAACCGAGACAAGTCTGGAAGGTCCAGGGTGGCTAGAAATGGTAGTTGCCGGTTAACCTATGGGTAATGCTGGTGTGGCAAAGGGACACCAGTGGGGCCCAATACTGGGTTATGTGGATAGTTATAACTCATGGGCCCTCTCATGTGAGGTTGGTTATGACCAAGGTACATAGTATTTGAGATGTTTTGAGAAGTATGTGTGAGCGGAGGATAACCGGATGGGTTTTGTGGATTATAGGGTGGGTTTGGCATTTGTCCATAAGGGGGTTGTTGCGGAGTCTGAACATTTTGTCCCATGGAGGCATGTGGGTTTCCTTGAAAAGGGACACTCCACAGATTGGGTGTGGCAGACACATTTTGTCCTTATGGTTGATGGTGTACTCCAGATTGAGGTTGCCCCCCAGCATGAGGGTGCCCCCCGAATGGAATTTGTCCTCCGATGGGAGGATGCCCCCTAGAATTAGGGTTCCCTCCGAATGGAATTTTTCCTCCGAAGGGAGGATGCCCCCCAGTTTGAGGTAGAGTTTCGGGGATCTGAAATCCAGATGCCAATGACTGACCAGTGTTGTCGATCGGGTTAGGACCACCAAGACCAGTCCCTCCGGGTTGTTGGATAGGTATGGAACTTCTCGATATAATTTGGGTAGTGGTTTGGGCAGTGGTGGTAGCGGAAGCACTTAGTGCCCTAAATCCAAAAGGGAGTGTAGGTCTTGGTGTTACAGGTGTGCCAATCGGGGCTTGATTAACTACCGCATTACCGGCGGGGATAGTCGGAATGTGCGGGGCCATTGTCGAATGGGCCGTCTGGAGGGGAATAGTGGACCTTGGGCCAACGGACGGTATGTTCGGACCAACGTTTGGTGTGGCTATAAAAGTGGTAGTACTGGTGAAGTGATTTGGGGGTATAGTATAGGAAAAATGTGCATCGGCACCTTCCCCTGTTCCATAAAGATCTCGCACCAAGCGTGGTGGACTCCGAACAACGTCCACAGTCCAAAAAGGGTCACTGGATAAAGGGTTTTGAGAAGACCTGGCCAGAATGTCAGAAGGATTGATGACAACAAATTCTCCAGCGGAATTCAGGTGGAGGATCTATCATTCGTATCCCTCCAGAATGCGGTAAGCTTCCAGAGATTCTGAGACAATTCAAAAATTCTCCAAAGGAATGGGAACTTCTTTCTGGGAAGTTGTAGCATTGTGAACCTCGCTCTGTTGAGGGGATTCCTCCGTAGAATGAGGGGGTAAAGGGGTATTTCCTTCCATATTTTCTGGAGGGAGTCCCTATAGCCTCCGTGAGCGGCGTGGAGGGTCGATGTTGGCGGAAAAGAGTCGGCGGAAGAAATCTATGGCCAACCTACGAAAAGAAACTGTACAGGCTAAGAAATCTAAGAATCACAACCAAGCAAACAGAACCTTCTTTTGATGACCGTACTAGTTGGTGATGAAATCCAACATCACGTGATCAAGTCCAGAAGGGGCGGGGATAGGGTGGAACAGTTACAATGGCGACCTGCTTAACAGACTTACGCCTTGGTGCAAGCTTCCACGTAGTAATTGTGGATTTACCCTCCAAGGAGCCCGAGTGAGTTTGACCAATGTCTGTTCCAGGTAAAGTGAGACTTCCTGTCACTGTCACCTTGTGTAAGACCCTAAATATTATGGCCACTAAGGTTACCAATTTGTAGTCAGCCCCTGGGCGGGAACAGTCGACAGTCCGATCCGAACGTACGGGCAGGGTATCAAGCCCGAAATCAACTAAAAGGCTTCCATGCAGTAATTGTGGATTTACCTCAAAGTGATCCCCATAATACGATCTGACCACCACA
>ML779089.1:304063-360450 GCA_009831015.1 Picea engelmannii | reverse complement strand
CGGGAACAGTCGACAGTCCGATCCGAACGTACGGGCAGGGTATCAAGCCCGAAATCAACTAAAAGGCTTCCATGCAGTAATTGTGGATTTACCTCAAAGTGATCCCCATAATACGATCTGACCACCACAATCAGTTAAACCACAGAGGTTTAGTCCCCATAGCTTACCCGAGTGCGACCTCGTGTGTAACCCCTGTGTGAGAGGGGGATCCCAGGCAGACTTATACGATAACTAGATTTACTCTCCCTAACTCAGGATGCTACTGTATATTTTGGAAACTTTGGAGAGTTATGCTCACATCCCTAATCCAAAGTACTAAGCCTAGTCTATTTTTGGTGGAGGATCCTAGAAAAGACAAAGTTCTAGATAACTTTTAATTAGCGTTGATTTTAATGGTTGTTCTTTACGCAAAGGGGTGCATGGAAGTGAAACAAATGGAATTATGACTCGGACCCAAAGAATGCATCAAATATGATAAGCAGTCATTTTCTTTCGATGAATATCTATCTAAGGGAGAGAGAAAGTTCTTTTCACTAATCAAGCACAAATAAGGAATGCCCTCAAACGATTCTTTTTCTCAATCAAATCCTGATGTAATGCAAAACTTTTAAATGTCTTCTAATATGCGCAATCAATCATAAAGATGTCTTTTATTGTTTGCATATGAATGATGATCAATACAACACAATGCTTGTCTTGCTAATTATCTTTCTTGTATGAATGAAAACCAAACTAGCACAAGCAAAAGTCACACAAAAATACACCCTTTCGTAGCAATCAAAACAAAAAGCGAAAGAAAAGAAACAATCAAAGGGAAAAACAAACTTCACACCCAAAAGCAAAAGTTGAAGAACAATAATCTTGACTAAAATCGAGATAAAGAGGTCTGTAGGCCTTTAATGACCTTCACCAGGGTTTTTACTCAGCTGATGAGGAGAGAAAAACAATGCATGGATTTCAAACTTCACTCAACAGGAAAAAACTCAATGAAAATAATGAAGAAGGCTACAAGATCCAACTAACAAGATGTTTATTCTTCAAAAGACAGATGTCAAGGCTGAAAGGGAAGAAACATTGACTTACAAGGCTACTCAACAGAGGGGACACAGAGGCAAAACCCAGAAAAAACAATTCTGGAGGGTTTTTTGGGCCAAATAGGGTTGGCGCTCTATTGCCAAAGGCAAGGAGCGTTATAGCGCTCTGTGCAAAGCTATGGGGGAGCATTGGTGCTCTGTTAACACTAGGACAGGGGCGTCGGGGTCTAAAAAACCTAGAAAATGTCAAAAAATCAAAAAAATGCAATTCAATTCCGACAATTATGCTGAGTGTGATAGGGTAAGGAGCCAATCAGATCATGAAACCAAACAAAAGAGGAGTGAACCAGGTCTGAAACAATCAATGGATAGAACAAGTTCAATGAGGAGAAAAATCCAAACAAGAAGTTTCAATTTGAGGCTATCTCCCCAGTGGAGTCGCCAGTTTCTGTTGTAGGAAAATCTCCCTGTGGACAGGTAGATCGCCTCTAAGAGCTTGACCCTAACTTTAGACAGAAAATTCTTAACATGGACACTGACTTCCTTTCAAATCTATCTAAACTAACAGACGAGGAAGGATGATAGAAGTACCTCCTTATCGACATTTTTCCCTGCACGCTCCGAGTTGCGCTCCAATCCTTTGCTCCTCGCTGAGTTCTGTGGACAAAACAAGATACGACCACTTCCTACTCTATTGATGTTAGCTTGAAAATAGATCTATCAATTAATGATAAGTTCGTGTGACATTAGACACAAACTAGAAAGAAACAGGCCAAGCGTGTCATATTGATGAGAATAACGACAATAGTACTTACAATCGTAGATGCGAATGCGACAGCTTCGTCAAGTCCCCTTCGTCTAACCCTTGCCTAAAAGATCCACAACCTGGATAACAGCATCTTCATTGATCACTCTCCTTTGGATGACTGTGAGTTTCCTCCAAGATCATAAGTTTCATGTCTTCAGTTCTTCCCCCTTTCCACCATCATAGAGCATGTTTATATAGGTTAAGAGGAGCTTAACCTCTTGTGTTATATTTAGAACAAGTTGGGAACCTTCTCCTTAGATCAGGGATCTCTTGATGAAACCAAGAATTCAAACATAACTGCCTCCTAATCTCAAAAGATCCTCCCCTTATTCTCCTCAACGGGCCAACTACTACCTCAGATTAGGCAGCGCTCCCTTAGAAGGGGCATCAGAGTGCTGTAGCGCTCCTTGGTAATCTTTAGGAGAGCGCCAACGCCTTCAAGATGAGAAACGCTCCTTCAGAGGGGGTTGGGGAGCGTTATAATGCTCCCTGAAGCCTTGTAGAGGAGCACCAGCACTTCTAGGGCTGAAATAGGGGAGCGCTCCTCCTCAAAACCTTTGTTTCAGAGCTTTCTTCAAGTGTCAAGAGTTATTTGACTTCAGTAAACCAGTTCTCCTTCTTCAAATCAAGCATATGAGATGTTATAAGTGTTTCCTTAGTGTCGTCGACATGGCAGTATGTCTGAACATCATTTGCGACACTTGTGACCAATTTGCGACACTTACAACAATTGAGAGGAACATGCGACACTTATCCAGCTGAGTAATTTTGACGTGTAACACCCATATTCTAACGTTTCATCTCCTAGGGTTAGGTTTTTGGATGTTTAGGGTTTTCCATTGTTTCTCAATAATATATAGGCCTTCGAGCCTCATTGTAACATGGATTTCATAGGCCAGTAGCTGCCACATTTATTCTCAGAGATAAGCTACCAGCACCCGAGCTATTTTATTTCCATTCTGCCTCTAAGCATATTTCAGTCATTTGTTGTTAATGAAATGAAGTTTTTCTTCCACTGCATCTCTGCATTTATGTGTATTTATGTATTTCATTATGTTCCTGCATAAATCTAGATCAGTGGTATCAGAGCAGTCTGCTCTTTCTCGATCCTTCTTTGCATGTCCCCAACGAGATCGGCGTGTAAGGAGCTAGGGCTCGATCTAGTTGAACCATTTCAAGATCAGCCTCGAAAACCTCGACGGTCACCCATGGGGGAAGAAAATAAAGATGAGAGAGCAGGAGATCCTATCAAATTATTGCTTGAGGAGGCCCTCAAGAAACAAAGGAATGCGATGATGGACAACTTTTCCCAGATCCTTCAACGGCTGCCCACTAGCAACGCATCTACATCCAACAACCACTCTGGAGGTGCCACTCCTTTTAAGGTACAAGTAAACTTCTACATTCCCATATCCGAGGGCCAAATAGATGCATATGGAGTTGATAGATGGTTGAATTTGCAAGAAGGATATTTTTCAATTCATGACTTTTCTGACCGAGAAAGGATCATTTTTCACTCCTTAAAGTTTCCCCCCGTGTCAAGGACTAGTGGGAAACCTACTGGGAGCAACAGAGTGAGGGGGAACACTCTCTATTCTTAGTCACACCCACTTGGAATTCTTTCCGAGACACCATCAAGGAACAATATTATCCTGTGGGGAGCTATGAGGAAAAATACATACAATGGACCACGCTGCGGCAACAAAGGGACCAAGATGTGCATGAGTTGACGAATCTGTTCCATAGCCTATGCACAAAGTTGGGTATCAAACATTCGGAAAAACATTTGGTGTTAAAGTACCACAGTTTTCTTCATAGATATATTCAGGAGTAAATGGAGTTCCTCAACATCTCCTTGCTCGGTGCGGCATACCGGTATGCTTCCAAGATTGAGCAGAAGTTCAAACAAAAGAAGAAAGACTTTGGGTCTGTGAATCAGAAGCAAGGGAAAGGTACCCCCAAACCACCGAACAAAGGACCAAGCCAAGGTGGGGTGACCCAGGAAAACTTTCCAAAGCCACAAGCAAAGAACAACATCACAAAGCCAAAAAAGGACACGGGTAAGTGGTGTGAGTTCCATAAGAGCTCCACTCACAACACAAGTGAGTGTCAGGCCAAGCAGTCACTGGTAGCCGAGTTGAAGGCTTCTAAATCGGATGCAGGCTCTAACTCTGAATTAGAACCTGACAAGGGGAATGACAGGGGGAAGTAGATTATCGATGTGGAGCCCAATGACACCGTTGCGACCACGAAGATCCAAAAGAAGGAACCAGAAGATTCAGAGGAGGCGGCGCGCCTCTTCCATTCCCAGATGTGGGTAAAGGGTTTCTCGTTGTAGTTTATTATAGACAACGTGAGCCATAAGAACCTCATATCAGTAGAGGTCATGAAATGACTAGTATTTCCAACCACAACACACCCACAACAATACACCATCGAGTGGTTGCACCAAGGATGGGACCTCCACGTAAGCTAGCAATGTCGCCTTCCCTACAACATCAACCCCTTCACGGATGAGGTATTATGTAACATTGATCCTCTTGATGTTTCTAATGTATTATTAGGCCAACCATACTTGTGGAAGTGACATGTTGTGTATGAGTCCAGGCCTCGTGCTATTATTATTACTTTGGGCAATAATATGTACAGGATACTAGAAATAGCACCGCCTACATCCATCTCTTTGGTTACTACAAAACAATGCAGTAAAATCATTTTTTTGTAAATAAGAAGTATATGTATATTAGGATCCTTCTAAAGATGAAGCAGAGTAACAAAATACAAATATGTCCAGGCTGTAGTTACTGGACTGCCCCAACAAAGGGGAAACCAGTCCAGCCAGCCCATCTAGCCCATGAGTCAAAACAAGTCATAAGTTAAGCTAGTAAAAAGACAGTATTCAAATTGTTTATCATCTAAGACTTAGATCCTGAAAGGACTTGACAAACACTAAAGACTTAGACACCTGGAAGATAGCCTGACCACGTGGCATGAAGGTCCCCTGGCCAAGGCTCTTCCTCAACATACGTCGTCTGGTCTTCCCATTGCCTTCCACCTTCCTCATTGCATGCAACTCCCTCTGTGTCGCCCTCTCGCTCATCCTTATCCCATCCCCTTTCTGTTGGGCGTTGCGCTTTGTTCCGACCTTCACCTGTAGCGGCCGCAGGTTCCTCCATTGGAGTGGTTTCAACTGGGTCTGAGGAAATAGCCTCATGCATGGAGGAGAGAATTTGAAGAAAGCTCGCCACCTTTGCGTCCGTAGCCTGTAGGCGAAAATGAAGATACGCCACCCCCTGCCTGAGTTCAAAGACCAGGTTGTGCAGTACATTCAGGCGGTCTCTGAATTGTGCCCTATCAAAGGAGTCAGTGAAATGGTGTCCTACCCTCTTAGGAGCACCATGAAGAGAAGGGTCGCATCCCAAGTTGCCCAGAGGGTCAAGGATTGGCATGGGGTCAGAGGGATTCACCGGGGGGTCTTGAGAGTGTCGCAAGAGTTAATTTGGCGATCGGGGGATTATGGCCAGGGAGTTGAACTGCAGAACTTGCGAGGAAGCAGGGATAGACTCAGACTGAAGGCGGGGGGAAGAACAAATGGAGGGCGAGTCAGGAGGCATGACCGAGGGCCATAGAGGCTTCCAGGGAGAGCCCCGCCTCGGTCTTCCCCTTGGTCGAGTCATAGGATGCACAGTGCAACTGGAAGAAGAGACTAAGGGCACCTGGTGAAGGAGAATGGTAGGGAATACCTCGATCCAGAGGAAAGGAGCAGAGTCAAGCCTGTTCTACGAAGGGATGAGCCCTGCGGATAGCAAGCAGAAGCGAATGACAAACATTGTGAGCCAAACCATTCAAATTCACGAAGAAGGGGAGAGGACTGCGTAAATGCTCCCTCATATCACCATAATGGTCATTTAAACTCTGGGGAGGGTGGCGGGATGTGGCACAAGCCCATCACGTGGCTCCATGTCGTAGTGGCTGGTGCCTGCTCCCATCTCTTGCCATGATGACTACACTAACACCCCATCCGGGGAGACATCTACCATTCCATCTTTGTGAATACACTGCTGGAGGATAGGGTGATCCTGATCCTGGGCTGAATTACACTGAAGGTATGGTCCTCTCCAGTTGGTACCCAGATTAGCCAATTCGTCCGCAACTTGATTCACCTTCCTCCTAATGTGTGTGGGAATGATAACCTGATTTGGATGCATTAGACCTGCAATGATCTGTAAGCCCTGTGACAGTCTCCAGTTGGGCGAGATGTTGTCTAGGTTTGCCCCATTTAAGATTCTGCACAACAAGATAATGATGACTTGAGAGTCCCCCTCTACGATTATCTTTGTAAAATTATTTTTGATGGCCAATTGCAGTCCTTTGATGAGACCCCAGAGTTCTGCTACATTGTTTGTAGAATGCCCGAGGGGTCATACTCCTATGACAAGGATGTGCCCATGATGGTTACAGAAGACCACCCAATAACCTGCAACTCTGGGATTGCCTTTAGAGGCTCTGTCAAAATTGAGCTTGATGAAATCCTCTGGGGGAGGAGACTAAAGGGAAGGGTTGCTCGAAGGGATGGTGGAAGAAGGGGGGGGAGATTCTGAAGAGAAGGAAGAGGTGTCCAGTACCGGAGGATGGGGAGCTCAGAGGGAGAGCAAGTTGATTCTGCATCGGACCAATTTCTGAGGTGGAGAGTTTCCAAGATGTTGCGTTGGCACCGACACCAAAATTGTTGCCATGGGAAAGAGGTGTTTCTGAAAATTATTCTATTTCTTTCTTTCCAAGTTTGCCAAAGGATAAAGCTGGGTAGAAGTTTCCAGATTCGGTTGAGGAAGGGAGAATGTAAATCCTGATCTCTCCAATTTGTAATGGTTGCGAGGACGCTGTCTCTGAGGCGGTCCGAGGTGCGCATGATGAGCGTTGCTTGATCCCAGATTTGAGCTGTGTAAGGGCACGTATTGAGGAGATGGTTCATGGTTTCCTCTGCCTCTCCACACAGTATGCATAAGGAGGGTCCCACAAAACCTCTCTTCAATAGATTGTCCCAGGTTAGAATGCTTGAGTGTGAGACCAGCCAAAGGAAAAGAGTGATTTTCGGCCAATGCTTAAGATTCAAAAAAATTTCCCAAACTTTCGAATCTGGAGGGGGGTCTAACTGAGCTTTAATTTGATAGGATTCCCACGTGCTAAAGGAGCCCTATGGCCTGTATCTCCATCGAAGGATATCTTCACCTGCAATTATGGGAATTTTCCGCTTAGTCAGCTCTTCTTGCAGAGGTGCCAGATCGACATGCAACTCGAGGTTAATGCGCTCCCTATCCAAATGCCAGCAGCGCCAGGTGTCCTTTGTGGGATTGTTCTGCCAGTAGTCCACTACTTTTGTCAGGCCTATCCATGTAGCTTGGGTGAAGATGTCACGGGCCCAGTCCTCAGTACTCAGGGCTGGCCACTGTTTCCAGGAATCTTGCTAGAACAGAGTCGTTTCCCCATTCCCTATCTCCCAGAAAGCATGTTGAGTAACCATCTGTCTATTCTGCTTGGTCGTTGTCCAAATTAAAGAGCCCGGGTTATCCCCATTCCATCGGACTACGTTCTTCTCTGCCATATTGGGGGAATATTTCTTCTTCCATAGTTTAGCTCAAAGATCTTTGGGGTTTTTTAACCAGCGCCACCAAATTTTGGCACTGAGAACCTTGTTCATTATAGAGGGATCTCTTAATCCTAGTCCTCCTTGTTCTTTGGGCCTACAAAGTTTTTCCCAGCTAACTAGTGCTATCTTCTTCTGTTTGTTGAGGCCTTGCCAAATGAAGTTTCTTTGTAAGCTTTTGATGGTGGTGAGGATGAATTTTGGGGCTGCCAGTGCGGAAAAAGCATAGATTGGGAGAGCTTGAAGAACGAATTTGAGCAGAATGAGACAACTGGGTAGGTTCAAGGATCTAAAGGTCTAGGAGGAAATCCTTTTGGAGAAGGAAGACAAAAGGTGTTCCCAGGAGGAATTCCAGAGGGCATTGTCAATAAAGGGAATGCCAAGGTATTTGGATGGAAGGGAGCTTTTGTTGAAACCGAGGATATCCAAGATGTGTCATTGGATCTGAGGAGGCATGTTAAAGAAGAAGATTTGGGATTTGTCCTTGTTGCAGTCCAGAACTGAGGCATCAGAAAAGGTTTGGAGAATCTCCTGGAGAGAGTTGGCTTCTCGTACAGTAGGGTTTCCCATTAAGAGAGTGTCACCCACAAATTGTCTATGCGATATAGGGGGTGAGATGTCGTGCAGGGGTAAGCCTGTCAAAAGGTTGTTTTCTAATGCAACATGGATGGAGCGACTGAGTCCTTCGGCCATGATAATGAAGAGGAAGGGGGATAGGGGATCTCCCTATCTGATCCCTCTTGAGGGGGAGAAGGGTCTCGAGGGTACACCATTGATGAGAAGAGAAAAGAAAGCCGAGGAGGTTAAATTTAAAATCCATGTTACCCAGTTTTGATTGAATCCAAAAGCTAAGAGCATTCCTTGCATATACTCCCATCTTATCTTATCAAAGGATTTAGAGAGGTCTAGTTTGAGGAGCATACCTAGGGTTTTGGTTCTCTGCAAGGAGTGAATTACTTCATGAGCCAAAATGATGCTATCCAGGATTTACCTGCCCTCGACATATCCTGATTGCTCTGGGGATATGATTGTTGGTAAGATCGGCTTGAGTCTCCGGGCTATTACTTTTGTAAGGAGTTTGTAGATGGAATTGCAGAGAGATATAGGCCGGTACTGCTTGGGCCGATGTTCCTTCCCCTCTTTGGGAACTAAGGTGAGAAAAGTGGCATTGAGAGCCTGGAGGACTTTTCCTGTGACTCTAGAGTCTTCCAAAATTTCCCAAACCTCTATCCTGATCATCAGCCAGCAATAGTGGAAAAAGTCGTTGGTGAAGCCATCAGGGCCCGGAGCCTTGCACTTAGGGGTGTCCTGAAGCGCTTGATCTACTTCCTCGATTGTGAAGGGTCGGAGAAGAGTAGCGTTTTTCTCCTGGGTTACAAGGGAGGACACATGCCTTGTAACCTTATTGATTGTTGCCTGTCTATCTGCGATGGGCTCTGTGAGGAGGTCTTGAAAGTATTCGATCAAGTTTGTTACCAATTAAGCATGGGAGTGAAGGGTTTCCCCTTCATCCGAGATGAGATGCGTGATCTTATTGGAGTGCCCTCTCTGGATAACAGTTCGGTGAAAGAATTTGGTGTTGCGTTCCCCTTCCTTGAGCCATTGAAAATGCGATTTCTGCTTCCACAGTATCTCTTCCTGTCTTTTCCTATCTTCAATCTGTTTGGTCACTCTGAGTTCCTGGGCTTTTAGCTCATCTGTTAGCCCTTTCTCTCTGATCTGGCACTGAATCTCATCCATTTTCTATGACAGCTATTTTTGGGAGTCGAAGATGCTGCCAAAAGTTTTCTTATTCCAAAGTTTAAGTGTTTGCTTAAGATTCTTTAGCTTTTGCTAGAATCTATACATTTTGGATCCATGAGGGATCTCTGCCTGCCTCCACCAATCCTAGATACTTGCTTGGAAATTCGGGTGATCTAGCCAGAACTGTTCAAACCGGAAGGGTTTCTTTCCAGGAGTGGCTGGGACATCCAACCATAGTTGTATGGGCCAGTGATCTGACCCAGGGAGATTCAAGATAGTAGATTCCATTGTAGTGTCGTCCATCATAAGAGATTCCAATATGAGGACGCGATCTAGTTTGCAAGATATTTGATGCACTCCCGTTCTTCTATTTGTCCAAGTGTGAATGTCGTTGTTGGCCTCCAAATCAATTAGACGAAGATCATCTATTAGGCTGTTGAAGTCGCAGGAGTCTCGATCCAGTCGTCTTGATCCTCCTTTTTTTTCCTTCAGGCTGCGGATGATGTTAAAATCATCGCCAACAATCCATCTGTTATACTGTGTTAGGCTGGATAAGTAACCCAGGCTTCTGAGGAAAGCCTGTTTGTCCCTTGGACTGGCCGGGCCATAGACGCTGGTTAGATGTCCAAGATTGTTAGAGCCGATGAGCCTATACTCTGTTGTGATAGACCATCTGGTAGTATGAAAGTTTTCCATCGGTACAACGTTGGTATTCCAGAGGATAGCCACTCCTCCAGCCGTTCCTGTGGCGTCAATTGAAACCTCTCCCCCTTGTATCCAGTAGTAAGGAAGTAGCCGATCAATGTATTCTGAGGTACATTTTTTTTCCTGTAACAATACAACGTCTGGTGTTTCCACTAAGATCAGTTCTCGTAGGATTTTTTGCTTGCTACATCCGTTGAGGCCTTTGATATTCCAAGATATGATCTTCATAATGATGGGGGGGTGGGGAGAGGAGGGAAGTTGTCCGGGATCAGGTGGATCTGCCCTGAGTTTACCATGAAGTTTCCTATTTCTTGTATGAGCTTGTTTGTGGATTTCCTTCCCCTTTTCTTTTCATCTTTTTGAGATTTATTTGAGTTTTTTGTCTGACTTCCCTGGATTCCCAGGGCTTCGCTAGCCCGGGCTAAGGATCCTGCGGAAGAGTTGAGAAATACCTTGTGCACTTTCCTCAGTTGATCCTTCGGTATGGTGTAAAGTTTTTGATGTCTGTAGGCATGCTCAAGGTGATCCAGATCCACTCCAGCTAGGTCCTGTTCCTCCAGCTCCATTTCCTCGTCTCCATATTCTATCTCCTGCAAGTCTGGTGGATCCCGAGCCAAGCCTAGGGGAGGAAGGTCTTATTCCTTACTCTTTGGGGGTCGTTCAATGCTATGGCCCACGGACTGGGGTTCATTGTGCGGGGGTGGTACATTCATATTTGCAGGGGTTGTCGGTTTTTCTGATTTATCTTGTAAAATTGCAAACTTATTGCTGGTAGATGGATCTTTACTTACCTGGGCCGATTGCTTTCTTCCTCTCTGTCACCTTCTCCCTGTTGGTTGTATGAAGCCTTCCTTGTATTTGCCGCTTTCTGGGTTTCCTTCCTTGTGAATCAGATTGAGAGGGCATTCTCTGAAGAGGTGACCATGTTCGTGGCATTTCCTACATCGGAAGGCAATGTGTTCATAGTCAATGGTTTGGGACCAGTCCTCGTCATGATATTCCAGAGTGATGGAACCCGGGAGTGGCTTAGCTATGTTTAGATATACACAGATTCATGCATATGACGTGTAGCACCGCTGCTTCGTGGCTTTGGAGGACTTAATGTAGATGCCAATGGTGTTGCTGATGCCTGCTAGGACCTCTTCTAGCCAGAATTCCTGGGGGAGAGAGTACAGTCAAATCCATACCAGCGCATGGGCGAAGTCCTCCTTTTCGGGGCTGAACTTTTCTGTCCAGAATCTCAAGAAGAGTCCAGTCAAGTTGTAGAAGTATGGCCCTCCATCAAAGATACAGTTTCTATCCTCTAGGTTGTGGAAGATGATTGTGAAGAATCCCTTCGAGCCCAGTTGTAGATCATAGTGGCCTTTTGGTTTCCACCAGTACTGTATCCATTTGACCAGATCATGCTCAGAGGGCCAAAGCCCTAAAAAATTTCCTACCAGGGCATTATCTCACATGTATTGTTTCTGCTCTTCGATGCGTGGTGAGATTATCACGTATTTTGGGGCCTGTGGTGCCTGTGGGATGCATTTACCCGACATCCAGGGGGATGAGGCATTTGCAGGGACCTTTTCCTTAGCTGTATCGATGTCCATCTCTCGATCCTTGAAGGTCCCTTCTGCCAGAAGCTTCGCACGCATGTCTGGAGGCGTCTCAAAAGTCGGCCTTTTCATTCCTGCTTCAGGATTTTCATTGGCTATGATTTGGCTGTAGGAGACGTCGATCGACGCCCCCTCCCTACGATTCATGAGACATTGTGGGTCTATCATCTTATGGGCATAGTTCGCCGCGGCTGTGAATACCTAAACCCTAGTTGCAGAGCTATGTGCACTTTACAATGCAGTAAACTCATTGCCAAAACCAGGAAATTTGTTTTCCTGATAATCTGCCCTCAGGGAAAGAAGAAGACTGCAACCACGACCTCCAGACAGGTCCCCTCTGCACAGCAACAACATATGGATAAGTTCGTGGAGGAGTACGAGGACATCTTCAGCTCCCCCACAAAGGTGCCTCTACACTGTCAGGTCAAGCACCCCATCGATCTGACCCCAGGTGCACCACTGCCCAATGGACCAATATATCGGTGCTTTGTTATGGAGAATGAAGAAATCAGGAAGCAGATTCAGGATTTGTTGCATAAAGGTCACATTCGACCAAGTTCATCGCCCTGTGGGAGCTCAATCATGATGGTGCAGAAGAAGGATGGGACTTGGAGACTCTGCATTGACTATCAGGAATTGAACAAGATCACTGTCTGGAATAGGTACCTGTTAGCGATATTTCTTGTATAGGGGGGCTAGAACGCAAAATAAGGGGTTAAAAACCCACTTATTCAAAGTTTCGGGTGGTAATGCGCCCCAGGGTAAGTCATGAGCATGATTGAGCGACAGTGATTCGCGCACCCGGATCAACGGCACAGGTTGAATTCTGGACCCCCCCTGCCTTTCTACCTTTAAGCGGAGGGGGGGGGGTCCGGAATCGGGGGCGCACCTCTCCAACGGCCCAGATTGGCGCGCCCGGATCAACGGGGCTCGTGTAGCCTCGTCCTACTCAGTCACCCCGCGTTTATCCAGCATGGGCCCTCCTCCCGTCACATCATCCTTCATAATCACTTTTCTCCTGCTGCCGCGTGTCGCCTATCCTCCTCCGCTCCTTGGTCTGCGTGGTCATCCCTCCCTCTCATCATCCACTTATCACCCGCCACGTATCCCTTTCCCTCCATGTCATCCTTTCACTGCATTAAGCCTGCCACGTCTATTCTCCCGCTTTCTCTGCATATATCCCTTATGACTTATGTCATCCCCCCGCCACCTCTCTCACCTCTCATCATTCTTTTCTTCGTCCTTGTGGTTGTGGCCCCATCATTCCATAGCTATACCTCACTTCCCACGTTGGCCTCCATACCCGTCCTTCAAGACCTTCAGTTATTCCAGGTGGCAGCGTGAGAAGTCTTCCATATCCCAAAATGTTGAGTTGGCCAGGTCGTCTTCAATCCCAAGAAGCAGTTATTGAAACGGTTGGTGGTGGTTAGACATCGTCTCCCCCATAATGGGAAGTCCTGCATTGAATTAAAGGCACATCGATTCGCCGAATAAACTGTCAGGGGATCGATCGCGACTACCATAAGTTGCACGACCATTCAAAGATTGCAGCTCCGTGTTGTCAGAAGCCATGCAGACTAAAATCTTTCAATGCTACGTCTCGATTTTGTTGTTGTTGTTAGTTTGAGTATATGTAGGCGTTTTCGCCATTTTTGTATCTATCGATGGTAGAGCTAAGCTCCCGACTGTAAAGTTTCAACAAATATTCTAGCTTTCAAAGTTATGTATCAGTGTTTGAGACTTCTTGGTTTATAACAAACAGTTCTCTTTTTCCATCTGTGTTTCATCTCATGTCAGAGAGTTCATAGTCGAAGGATTCGCGTGGATTATTGCAATTTTGTTATGATAAAGGATTTGTTGTGACATTATTGTATTCTCTAGTTTCTGTGTTTGAATGTAAAAGGATCTTGTGTTCGAATACTTTCCTCTCTAGTCTGTGATGAACCTGATGTTTATGATAGACCTTCGCACCCTTCTCATGCAAGTCTTCCCCCTACTCACCCTTTATTTGCGACTCACTATTTGAAGTTGATCAAGACCTCACTCGTTCATGCATGCCTAGCCTAGTTTCTGAGTTGAGACCACTGTTCTGAGTCTTCCTCCATTCGATCACCCTTTCAAACAAATCGTGACATTAAACTGATGGGCGTCGGGCTCTGCTCCTGCAAGAAATCCAAGAGTGACTTCCGACACTAACATTTCTGGCGTCGTTTCCGGGGACGAAGTTGAATATTTTCCCCGGGATTGAACGACAAAGATCAACTGATTCTGAAGGTACATCAGATATCAGAACTTGAAGATTGCTACTGTGCACCTAGCGTCTCCATTGTGACAAATCCGCTGGGGAGAACCTGCTCTTTCAACTGTGGCTTCGAGAGGCAGACACACGCAGTCTCATCCACACCTGCCTCTAGCGACACCTGAAGATGACTTGGAAGTAGCGCGCAAAAGGGGAAAGATCTCTGCGAAAGAAGTTTCCATCGCCGAAACAGGTATTTCCCCACCCCCTTCTATAAAAACTCCACTTTCTTCCTCTCAGCTTCCTAGTCAACCTCCTTCTAAGGTTTCCTGTTTTCTGAATTTCGAGAGTGTTCCTGCTGAGCTTTCTCCTCCTGGTCTAGTGTCAGAAGGAGAGATCCTTGTCACTCCCCCTTCCCTAGAAGTTGTGCTTTCACACCAACATTTTTCTCAAGGTTTCACTACCCCTATTGTTGTTACTACTATTGCACAAAAAGAAGCAGCTGCGCATTCTGGCCCATTAGACTTCTCTCTGTTTTCCCCCTCGTCTCCTATGAGAACCTCTGTTCTGACATATCCCGTCCATACTCCTTCTCCTCCAAGTTATCCTCTACCTAACATCCCTATGGCTGGTGTCAATCCTCCTCTGAATAGAATGGATGCCATAGTTGCTGCGAGATATGCTCCTTTAATCCTACCGCATCCTATGAACCCTCTCCCTGCTGGAGACTACTTGAAGTACATGCCCAAGTTCAGTGGGGAGGGAGACATAACTGTTGAGGAGCACTTGGCTGCTTTTTACAGTTATGCAGACAACCTCAATATAGAAAATGAAGATGTTTGTATGAGAGTCTTTGTCCAAATCTTGGATGGTGAGGTTAGAAAATGGTTTAGAGGACTGGCCCCTGGATCTATTGCTAGAATTGAGGCTCTGGATACTGGTTTCCTGAGGCAGTGGGGAGACGGAAAAGATTACATATATTACATGACAGAGTTTGGGTCTCTGAAAAATATGGAAGGAGAGTCGGTCTCTGACTTCTCCAAAAGATTTAATAAGATGTACCATAAGATTCCCGCAGAGATTAAGCCCTCTGAAGCATCTGCTCGGATTTCCTATGCTGGTTCTTTTGACCATGACTTATGTCTTTTACTAAGAGAAAGAAGAGCCACCTCTTTAGCTCAGATGCAAGATGAAGCTATAGAAGTGGAATCCAACATACTAGCAGCTGATAGACTGAGGAATCAGGCCGACGCAGACAGAAGAAAGGGAAAATCAGAAGCCTCAATTTCTGGTCCATCACTGCCTCACCCTCAAGCGAATGAGCTGACCCAAGTAATGAGCTTTCTGAAAGAAGAGATGGAGAGATTAAAGGTGGAAAGGAAGCAAATGTATAAGGGCCCTAAAACCACCGAGAATAGAGGAGGTTTCAGAAGGCCAAATAATCTAGCTCCCTCGACTGTGCACAAAGAGAGGGGAAGAGATAGAGACGACCAAAGAATTCAGGCTCCCTTCTAGAACAATTTTGCTGTTGATGAAGAAGAAGGGGAAGTAGACGAGCCTGAGCCTAAAATCCACTCTCTAGAAGTCACTCCTCCTTTCCCTCATCTCACTCAGACTGCTTACGAAGAGTCTCTCATGGATGGTCAACTGAATGAATTGAGCAAGGGAGACAAAGCTATTGGTGGTTGAGGCATATACAATATGAGGTCTGACAGAAGGGCAACAGCACCTGACATTCCTGAGCCATCCAATACAACAGAAAAACCTGCTAATGAAGTAGCAGACAGAGGTAAGAAGGCTCAACCTCTCTCCCCCATTGTCCATAATCATGTTCCTGAAATTAGAGAAATCCCAAAGCCTATGTCTTATTTCAATTTCGAACATGAAATTCAAAAAATCAGAATTCCTGTGCCACTCACTGAGTTAATTAAACATGGGGAATTCAAAAAGTGCTTCTCTAAGTTGCTAAAGTTTGAAGCCTCATACCCTCTCACAGACTCCATAAACCTCCAAGATGAAAGGCCTGCAGTTGTCCTAGGTCTTATGGTAGAATATAGAGATGACTCATCCCCTCCCTTCTACACATCCCTGAATATACATGACAAAGTGTTGCATAATTTCCTTATGGATTCAGGGGCCTCCCATAACCTCATGCCCAAAACTGTCATGGAGGAATTACGACTAGAAGTCACCCGAGCCTATCACAACCTCTATTCTTTTGACTCCAGGAGGGTGCAATGTTTGGGAGTCATAAAAGACCTGGTAGTTTCCATGTTTCAGCTGCCCATGAAGAGTATGGTCATGGATATTGTGGTAGCTAATGTTCCCCCAAAGTTTGGCATGTTGTTGTCAAGGTCTTGGATAAAGAGACTGGGGGGAACCTTGCAGATGGATCTCACATATGCCACCATTCCGGTGTTTGGAGGGGAACATAGGAGACTGTACAGAGAAGCCAAGCCGGCCTACATAATCAATGATGAAGCCAACCCTACCAATCATCCCATCTATGCTTTGGACACTGATTTAGGCTCTAGTTTACTACAGCTTACCCACACCCCTGAGCCCCCCTTGCAGATCAAAAAGCAGTCCATTCTTAATCAGGGGACACCCCCTCCAACCACCTCTGTTTGGAAGATGTTCTTTGATGGAGCTTCCTCCAGTATGGGTGCAGGTGCCGGGGTGGTATTCATATCCCCCTCTCATGAGACCATATCTCTATCATACAAGCTGGAATTTGAAGTCACCAACAATGTGGCAGAATATGAAGCTCTGGTTCTGGGATTAAGGGTTGTACAGTAGATGGAAATAAGGGAGATAGTTGTGTTTGGGGACGCAGAGTTGATTGTCCAGCGGGTCAAGAACGTTTATAAAGCTAAGAATCCTTGGCTCAAGAATTACAGAAATGAGGTATGGGACCTGGTTGATAATTTCTTCCTGGCCTTTAATATTTCCTACATTCCGAGGGAAGAGAATACTCCCGCGGACCTTTTATCTTTCACAGCTAGTATGCTCGAGGTTCCTGTGTTGCCCACTGTTGAGTCTGACGTTGAAATAAACTATAGACCCTCTGTACCAGACAACGTCAAGCATTGGAAGGTATTTGAGGATGATGAGGAGATTGAAAAATTTCTTCAATCTATTGATAACTTTTCTGCATCACACATAGATAAGGAGTCTGATGTTGCAGGAGAGCTTGACCACCACCCCGGGGAATTTGTGAATAAAATTGCAGATCACCAGATCATTCAGCTACCGAGCAATCACATCCCGAAAGGTCTAATCCCACTAGAAAGATTGGTCGACGGGAATGATGTGGGAATAAAAAGTAAGGTTTCAGGTGATGATGATGACACAGCTGAATGCAACATAGGCACACCTGAGGGGCCTAAATTGGTCAAGTTGTCAAAGAGTTTGACTAAGGAACAGAGGGCTGAATATACTGAGTTGCTGAGGGAGTTTGTTGATGTGTTTGCATGGACCTACGAAGACCTCAAGACATATGACACATCATTCATTGAGCATAAGATCCCACTGAAAGAAGAAGCTAAGTCATTCAAGCAGAAGCTGAGATAGATAAATCCCATGCTGCTACCTGTCATGGAGAGGGAAGTAAAAAAGCTGCTGGATGCCCAGATCATTCTCCCCTTGAGATATTCTGACTGGGTGGCCAATTTGGTCCCGGTGAGAAAGAAAAGTGGGGAAATCAGACTCTGCGTCGATTTCAGGAACCTGAACAGAAGCTCCAGGAAGGACAATTATCCCCTGCCTAACATGGAACACATATTGCAGAGGGTAACCAGTTCATCTAGAATATCCATGATTGATGGTTTCTCTAGCTACAATCAGATATCAGTCATGCCTGAGGACAGGGAGAAAACAGCCTTCACCACTCCCTGGGGCACATTCATGTACGCCAAGATGCCTTTCGGAATGATGAATGCGGGGGCAACATTTCAGTGGGCTATGGACATAGCCTTCATCAGGGAAAAATATGAGTTTGTGGTGATTTATCTAGATGACATAATAGTCTTTTCCAAGACTGACAAAGAGCACCACCATCACTTGAAAAAAGTTTTCCAGAAGTGTCGTAGGTTTGGACTTTCCCTGAATCCCAAGAAATCCTTGTTTTCTATGCAGGAAGGGAAGCTATTAGGCCATATAGTATCAGCAGAGGGAGTAAGAATTGATCCTAACAGGGTAGAAGCAATTCAGGCCCTGTCACTTCCCAGATCTAAGAAAGAGGTTCAGGCATTTTTGGGAAGGATTAATTTTCTAAGAAGGTTAGTTTCAAATTTTGCTGAGTTGGTGAAACACATCACAGCCATGCTCAATAAGGGGAATGAAGTGAAATGGACCTCCGAGCCCAGAGAATCTTTTGCCCGAATAAAGAAAGCATTGACTGAGGCGCCTGTGCTAATCAGTCCCGATTATTCCAAAGATTTTCTAATGTTTTCTTTTGCTTCTTTTGATACAGTAGCGGCAGTCTTACTGCAGAAAAATGATCAAGGATAGGAGAAGCCTATTGCCTTATTTAGCAAGGCACTGAGAGATGCAGAACTCCAATATGAGATCATGGAGAAGCAAGCCTATGCCCTGGTGAAAGCCCTCAAGGCTTTCAGAGTCTATGTTCTGCATTCAAGGATCACAGCATATGTCCCTTCAACTTCTGTGAAGGACATTCTTGTACAACCTGACATAGACGGAAGAAGGGGTAAATGGATCGCCAAGATCCTTGAATTTGATCTGGAGATTAAGCCCACCAAACTCATAAAGGGGCAGGGTTTAGCTAGGTTGCTGGCTGAATCCAATTTCAAGACTCTGGGGATTAACTTCATCAATGAGAAAGTTGAGTCATCCAGCGGGACCCCTCAGATCATTATACCCCTAGCATTATGCCCATGGTACAAGGACATCTTGTACTTTCTGAAAGAATTGAAGCCCCTTGATGGATTGGGAAAAAGTAAGGCCAGGGCTTTAAAACTCAAAGCGGTCAGATATTTCCTTATTGACCAAGCCCTGTACTGGAGAGACCCTCTGGGAATACTATTAAGATGCCTAGACCCGCTGCAAGCCCAGAAGGTGATGTCTGATTTTCACAGCAGTCTCTGTGGGGGGCATCATTTTTGGAAGACCACAGCTCACAAAATCCTCCGAGCTGGGTATTATTGGCCTACTTTGTTTACTGATGTCTGCAGAGAAGTTAGGGCTTGTATCAAGTGCCAGAAGTTCACAGGTAGACATCAACTCAAATCCCTGCCATTGAAGCCTGTGGTAGTTTCGACACCTTTTCAGCAGTGGGGATTGGATTTCATTGGAGAAATTCATCCTCCCTCGAGCGGCCAACACAGATGGATCCTCACTGCAACTGATTATTTCACCAAGTGGATAGAGGTTGTCCCCACCAGGAGCACTTCTCACAAAGTAATCATCAGCCTCTTGGAAGACATCATAGCCAGATTTGGCTGCCCAAGTAGGATTGTCACTGACAATGCCTCCCCCTTCAGGTCCGAGCCTCTGATCAAATTTTGTGAACAATTTGAGATTTCATTGGTTCACTCTACTCCATATTATCCTCAAGGAAACGGATTGGCTGAGTCCTCCAATAAAAGCCTGATCAAGCTTATCAAAAAGCTGCTGGAGGACAATCAGAAGGCCTGGGACTCAAAGCTCAAATTTTCTCTCTGGGTCGATCGGGTGACAACTAAGAAGTCCCTGGGTCTCTCACCTTTCCAACTTGTTTATGGAATAGAGGCCGTTTTTCCCACTCAACTCGCCTTACCTGTGGCAAACTTCCTCCAGGCCCTTAAAGGAGAACCTAATCACATACTCAGAAGGATTCATCAGATGGTGGAAGTGCAGCAGATCAGAGAATAGGTCATGGATAGAGCCTACAATCGTCAGCAGAAGATCAAGCAGGCTTTTGATAGGAAGAATAAGAAGAAGGAATTTGAGCAGGGTGATCTAGTGCTCAAATGGGATGCACCCAGGTAGGAAAAGGGAAAACATAGTAAATTTGATGCCCTCTGGATTAGGCCTTTCAAGATCCTTGAAGTATTTTCAAACAACACTTACAGGTTGCAGGATCTGGAAGGCAATGAAGTTTTTGGCAGCCCAGTAAATGGGCATTTCTTGAAAAAGTGTTTTCGGTGAGCCGCAGTTGGCTCTTTTTGTTTTGTTTTGTACATATTGTTTATGTTTTCTATTTTTCAGACTAATAAATGACTCCATAGCCCAACAACAAAGGCACTAAGTCTGCAAAAAAGTTCTTAGAGCATCACAGGGATGACTCTATCCCCCATGGAGCCAAATGTTAGTGATATTTCTTGTATAGGGGGGCTAGAACGCAAAATAAGGGGTTAAAAACCCACTTATTCAAAGTTTCGGGTGGTAATGCGCCCCAGGGTAAGTCACGAGAATGATCGAGCGGCAGTGATTCGCGTGCCTAGATCAATGACACAGGTTGAATTACAGACCCCCTCTGCCTTTCTACCTTTAAGCGGAGGGGGGGGCTCCGGAATCGGGGGCGCACCTCTCCAACGGCCCAGATCGGCGCGCCTGGATCAACGGCGATAAAGGTAATTTCGGACCCCCCCTGCCTTTCTACCTTTAAGTGGAGGGGGGGTCTGGAATCATGGATGCAGCTTTCGATGGCTGAAATCATAGCGCCCAGATCAATGGCGTTCGCACAGCCTCGTCCTACTTAGCCGCCCCGCGTTTATCCAGCATGGGCCCTCCTCCTGTCATATCATCCTTCATAATCACTTTTCTCCTGCTAGCGCGTGTCACCTATCCTCCTCCGCTCCTTGGTCTGCATGGTCATCCCTCCCTCTCGTCGTCCACTTATCACCCGCCACGTATCCCTTTCCCTCCATGTCAGTCTTTCACTGCATTAAGCCTGCCACGTCTATTCTCCCGTTGTCTCTGCGTATATCCCTTATGACTTATGTCATCCCCCCGCCACCTCTCTCACCTCTCATCGTTCTTTTCTTCGTCCTTGCGGTTGTGGCCCCGTCATTCCATAGCTATACCTCACTTCCCGCGTTGGCCTCCATACCCGTCCTTCAAGCCCTTCAGTTATTCCAGGTGGCAGCGCGATAAGTCATCCATATCCCAAAATGCTAAGTTGGCCAGGTCGTCTTCAATCCCAAGAAGCAGTTATTGAAGCGGTTGGTGGTGGTTAGACATCGTCTCCGCCATAATGGGAAGTCCTGCATTGAATTAAAGGCATGTCGATTCACCGAATAAACTGTCAGGGGATCGATCGCGTCTACCATAAGTTGCACGACCATTCAAAGATTGCAGCTCTGTGTTGTCAGAAGCCATGCAGACGCAAAGCTTTCAATGCTATGTCTCGATTTTGTTGTTGTTGTTAGTTTGAGTATATGTAGGTGTTTTCGCCATTTTTGTATATATCGATGGTAGAGCTAAGCTCCCGACTGTAAAGTTTCAACAAACATTCTAGCTTTCAGAGTTATGTATCAGTGTTTGAGACTTCTTGGTTTATAACAAACAGTTCTCTTTTTCCATCTGTGTTTCATCTCATGTCAGAGAGTTCATAGTCAAAGGATTCACGTGGATTATTGCAATTTTATTATGATAAAGGATTTGTTGTGACATTATTGTATTATCTGGTTTCTGTGTTTGAATGTAAAAGGATCTTGCGTTCAAATACTTTCCTCTCTAGTCTGTGATGAACCTGATGTTTATGATAGACCTTCGCACCCTTCTCATGCAAGTCTTCCCCCTACTCACCCTTTATTTGCGACTCACTGTTTGAAGTTTATCAAGACCTCACTCGTTCATGCATGCCTAGCCTAGTTTCTGAGTTGAGACCACTGTTCTGAGTCTTCCTCCATTCGATCACCCTTTCAAACAAATCATGACATTAAACTGATGGGCATCGGGCTCTGCTCCTGCAAGAAATCCAGGAGTGACTTCCGACACTAACAGTACCTGATCCCACGAATTGATGACCTTCTAGACCAACTCAAGGGGGTGAAATATTTCAGCAAGATCAACTTGAAGTCTGGGTATCACCAGGTACCAATTGAACCCTCTGATGTGTGGAAGACCACCTTCAAATCCAAGGAGGGAATTTTCTAATGGTTGGTCATGCCTTTCGGGTTGACGAATGCCCCTGCAACCTTCATGAGACTAATGGATGACATCTTGTGACCATTCACCAACTCATTTGTAGTGGTGTACTTTGATGACATTCTAATCTTCAACCAAACTTGGGAAGACCAACTCCACCACACCCGACAAGTCCTCCAAACACTATGGCAACACAAGTTGTGTGCCAATTTAGAGAAGTGCACTTTTGGAATTACCCAGTTTCAGTATCTAGGATACATTATTGATGAGTGAGGGGTGCATGTTGATCCAGCCAAGATCCAAGTCATCTGGGATTGACCAGCCCCAACCACCCTAACAGAGCTCCGCATCTTTTTGGGTCTTGCCAATTTCTACCACAGGTTTATGTTGGGATTGTCTCATATCACTTGGTGCTTGAGTCAAGTCACCAAGGGAGGAGCAAAAGAAAAATTCTTTTGGTCTGAATCTCAACAAAAGGCGTTCGATGATTTGAAGCATCGTCTCTTCTCTGCACCAGTGCTCACATTACCAGACTTGCAATGACCATTTGAGATCGAGACATATGCCTCTGACTATGCTATTGGGGCAGTCCTTACTCAACAGGGGCATCCAATGGCATATCATAGTGAGACACTTTCTGATACAGTCCGAAAGTATCCCACTTATGACAAAGAGATTTATTCCATTGTGCAGGCTTGCTGACAATAGAAGCATTACATTTTGGGAAAGGAAACAGTCATCCACATAGACCACCAACCCTTCCAGTTCATACAAACATAAAGGAAGTTTCAAAATGATCACCATCAGAAGTGGTCCACATACCTGGAAAAATTTCATTTGACCATTAAGTACAAGAAAGGAAGCACCAATAATGTTGCATACTGCCTCAGCCGACCCCCTATCATGGAGCTAACCATAGTGCTCAAATCTTGTGGGCACGAGACTTTCGATTGGCCGCTTCTCTACAAAAGTGATCTAGAATCCGACCACACATACAATACACTCTTGGAGGGTAAGCAAGTTCCTAATTTTCACCTCTAGGATGCCCTGCTATGTCACCTAGGACATATTTTTGTTCCTTCAAGCGAGCGTGCCAAGATGATTTGGGGGGCGCACTACAGTCGGTTCGCTGGAAATTTTGGGGTCGAGAAAACTGTGGCAGTACTGCAAAAGTATTTCTATTGGCCAAACCTTCGACAGGATGTTGGGAAGTACATCAGGTCCTGCATTGCTTGTGCCATTTCCAAACCGACCATCAAGAAGCAAGGCCTCTATACTCCATTTCCCACCCCTAGTCAACCTTGGGAATCCATCTCCATGGATTAGATGTCGGGTCTTCCTTCTACTAAGCATGGAAATGACTGTGTTTTTTTTGTCATCGATAGATTCTCGAAGATGTCCACTATGATGGCCTGCAAGAAGAATATTACATCAGAATACATTGCTAATCTCTTCTTTGAGTGAGTGTGGGTACACTTTGGGATCCCACAGTCTATCATCTCATATCGGGATAGCAGGTTCCTCAGTATATTTTGGTCCAGCCTCTGGTTGATGTTGGACACCAAGCTCACCAAGTCCACATCTTTCCATCCACAAATTGATGGCCAGATAGAGGTCGTCAACCAGATGATTGTACACATTCTACGCATGTACAACTCAAAGAATCCACACACATGGGATGAGAGCCTCCCCTATGTACAACATACCTACAACCGGGCTCTCCATAGCTCAACCAACCATGGCCCCTTTCAGGTGGGCTTGGGATTCCATCCACTATGTCCCATTGATGTAGCCATGTCATTTGTGGCTACTCAGGCAGATTCATCCCATGTCCAATATGAGGTTGACAAGGAAAAAAACTTTATTGAGTGCATTCATTACATCCTCCAATAGGTTCATGACATCTTGGATAGATCCAATGTTAAGTACAAGCAGTGACATGATCAACATCGGGTGCCACACAACTTCCAGGTGGGTGACAAAGTGTGGCTACATTTTCAAAAGGAGCGCCTCTCTGGACCCTACTACAAGATTCTCCCACTCCGATATGGGCCATACACCATCACCAAGGATGTAGGGGACAATTCCTTTGAGCTCAGTATTCCACTATTCCTTGGTCTGCACCCAGTGTTCAATGTGGACTGCCTTCGGCCCTACTTTCCACCTCTACTGGACACATCCGACATGGCAGAACAACTCACACCAATAGAGTTAAACCCAGATTGCATGGAAAGATCCACAACTAATCATATTATGGACACACAGATCAAGAAAACATGCCAGCAAAGGATCTAGCTATATCAAGTTGTCAAAGCAGGCCAACTACTTCACCAGGGCAAGTGGCTCACTAGGTACCAAGTTCAGCAGAAGTTTCCTCATCTCATGGAGGAACTCAACGTAATGGGGACCATTGCTTCCTAAGGGGGGAGGAATGATCTAGGTGGATATTTTTGGCCACCCACCTATTCTACTCGGACACACACCATTGCTTCTTTCAGTTTAATTGTAGCACAATTTACTATTTTTAGCAGTTTTTCGGATCCTGAACTTCCGGAGCCATTTTTGGGGCCCTAAACGACTTTTTTTGGGCATGAATGCTCTGGCGAATATGAGTTTGTTCCGGACTTGATATTCATTGTCAGCAGTGTATTCCTCAAATAGATCTTTCTAATGATGTATCATGTGCGTCAAACGGAGATAGTATGCCAAAGTTACGACCATGGGAAATTGATGTACCAATTTACCCCAACGGGGCCCATATTCTGGCGTTTCATCTCCTAGGGTTTGGTTTTTGGATGTTTATGGTTTTCCATTGTTTCTCAATAATATATATGCCTTCGAGCCTCATTGTAACATAGAGTTCATAAGCCAGTATCCGCAACATCTCTTCTCAGAGATAAGCTACCAGCGCTCGAGCTATTTTATTTCCATTCTGTCTGTAAGCATATTTCAACCATTTGTTGTTAATGAAATGAAGTTTTTCTTCCGCTGCATCTCGGCATTTATGTGAATTTTTGTATTTCATTGTGTTCCTGCATAAATCTAGATCAACAGGGCATGATATAGGGTGCTTGCGATGACCTTCGTGCGCAAGTACCCTTAAAAATGCAACCTAAAAAGCTATTTCTAACCAATGAAAAGCAAAAATGAATCCATGGAAAGTTGAAAGAGATGAAAATTACCTGTCCTGCAGAGACCGTTCACCAAATGATCAACCGTGCCTCCTATAATCCGTAGTGGAAACTTGAGGTAAAATGGGGGTTTTGGAACAAAGTTTGGGTGGAGTAACAATGAAATGGTAAAAATAAGTTTTTACCCATTTCTATTACTTTTTTACTTTTTTCATTGTTATTTATTATATTATTTTATATTTTCCACTTAAACCCTAATGTTTTAATGACACTGCAAGTGTTTGGATTTTTGCAGATGAAAAAATTAGGGGTGAAGTGTTGAGTAGGGATACGTCTTTTGGTTTTCTTTTATGTATTTGTCGCATGTGCAGATCCTTTTAGAGTTTTTCAGGAAAAACTCTGAGCTTAGTTTTTGTTCCTTCTCGTTCTTGTAAATCAATGAGAATGTAACCGAGTATACTTTTGTCGCTTTTTCATACTCGTAATGGTAACACGAAAAATGAAACCCATGGAGTATCCTTTAAGCTCTTTTCACGCTCCGTAAAGACGAAAATATTGCCGAGCTACCTTGTTCTTTTCACGCTCGTAAAAGTATTTGAAGAAAACATTTGATGGGCAATAGATTATCACTTTTTCGGTCTCATCAAATTAGCTTATGAAAAATGAACTTTTGGAGTCCTCTTTAAGTGTTATTCATACTCTCTAAACATGAAAAACCCCCGAGTTTTCTCTCTTTGGACTCGTTAAACAAACATCGAAAGACCCACATGGGATCGAACCACTTCTTAGAGTTCGTTAAACATACTCCGAGGGACTCATCTAAAGAATGATCTTACATCTACAATCATATGTTATCCTCCTAGAGATTGCATAAAAATAAAGAGGTACTCACCAAAAATGGTGGAGGGAAATTTGGGAAAGAAATGTGTTTTTGTATCTGTGTTAGCGGTAGTAATAGTCGCTCTTGAACATGGCACCCCCCTTCATCATTGTATCTGGGATGGGAAATCCATTCACCTCTCATTTGACCATCCACATGTCCATATGTTGGGTCCTCCTTGAGTCAATGCTGCCAAGACCATTGTCTAGCCTTTATAAGCCTCCTATCAAGTCGGCCAACTGCAGTTATAAATTTTCTACCATGTCAGCCTCCCCTGTGTCAGTTTCGAATCATTTCATACTATGATCTATCTCAAATTTGTTACTTATTTTGTTTCATTTATGGGGGATACATCAAGGCCCTCCTGTGATGAGTCTTTTCCTGTCGAACTCATCTCATTATCCAAGAACAAGACTTAGAAATCATTCAGTACCTTAGAGATTGCATGCCTCAATGGTAGGTTTCTTCGCTTTCGACAGTGGGTTCACATCATTGACACCTGATTGGAAGATTCCATCGAGTGTTCAACTTCAACTCCTTTATTCACACTCATTGGGATTGTACTGGGGTACCATGGGAGTCATTGACATCAATGGTGATTTCCCTCTCACTTGTTAACAGTTATCATCATTGACCAGTAATCAAGTGGTTTCTACCATGTTCGACTTCGGCACCTATAATTGCATGGTTAGATTCATACTTAGAGGTGATAGAAATAAAGACCCTAGATCATACCATTTTGGTCTAGGTTGCGACAGAGTATTCCTGATTTTTATTGGTACATAGATCCACTTTGTATGTCTCGTGGATATGTCTGAATTTGAGTCATTGTAGCGCATATATCCACAGTGTATTCTGGGTGGCTATGTCATTTTCACATTGACATAGATCAACGGTGTATATTTGGTGGCTATGACTTATTTGAAATTTTATAATTTAAGTATGGGAATGCCTACCTCGGACGATGGTATATTATTATGCTAATGCTTGACTATTTGCAGGTTCTCGACTGATGTGCTCTTTGTTCCCGACACACACATTCTACAAAGTATTTTGGTTGTCACAAGTTCCATTCTTATACTTTCAGGGGAATTCTATTAAACATTATTTTGGTCATCTCAATGATCCATTGACAACATGTGTGCATGTTCCCAAAATATCCAAGAGCCTATCTTCATGAGCAAAGTCACTGACTTTCTCTTCTCAAAAACCCTGTTAAGAAAGGTCGTCGCAGGTTACATCATAAGAAGAATGAAATGATTCATGGTCGTCGCACTCTACCCTATAATTGGTTTGTGATGTCTCTGGAGGCTACTATATAGCTAGGGTGCGACGATGTCAAAAGGCTAATAAAAGGTTGACCTTCACAAAATTTCTGGAAGGGCATCTTCTAGAAAATGAGGTGGCATTCGTATGGTTGGGATCCTACTTGTTTTCACTTTGGTTGGCATGTGTTCCCTTGCAGATCCAACAACATAGGAGCCCTATAGTGGAGCTAGGATGACAACGGCAAGGAAAAATGATATTTAAACGGTTTTTTGCATATCCCTTGTTATATAGTAAACTCAATGATCAGAGCTTAGGGAAAGCATCATGTTATATTCTATTTTTTTCTAGATCTAGGTGGATCTATTTATGTCTGCATTTACCAGTAAGTCCCATAACATAATGAAATAGTATAACTGATGAATGGTATAACATAATTCATGTTAAAGTAGAAATAGAAGTAAAAATGAATATTCCCCAATCCCTTCCATGACTGCAGACACCTATGTCCTGCAGTCACCCATAAACCATCTTGGGTGAGACTGCATTGTGCACTCTATGTGCAGTGTAGCCTTCTAGTTTACCAAAAGCGTTGATGGTGAAAATGGTTTTGTTGGAGAACTAAGGTAGAAACCAATGTTTATCACTCAACACACCCTAAAAATCCTATGTCAAATTTTACTTTTTTGGGTACCACTTGATCTTTTTCACTATTTAATTCGACTTCATTATGAAAAATGTTTCCTTTTCTTATCATATTGAATCTCATTAAGTCTTTCAATTTTTTCTTTAATCTATGAAAACTAACGAATTCAAAGGCCTAACCTTTAAATAAAGAATAAACAACCAAAACATTTCACTCGATGTGCCCAAATTTGGCATCGGAAGGATTTAAAAGATGAATGAAAATGACTCGAAAAAACCATAGTCGTCGAGCATCGATCTTCATCAACATCAACAAAAGGAAGTTTTCTTTCTCGACAATAATCACACAAGGATATCGCCGACAACCGATCCCCTTCGGCGTCCATAAAAGGAGAAAATATTAAATATTAATGAAGAAAGAAATTATATCTTTGATGGTCGATACCCAATGCGCTTAGCGAAACAAAGATACCCAATTCTGGACCATGCTAAAACAATTTCTCCGATCACCAACTCCCGAAACGTTTCGGCATCGAGCATTTTTTAATATGCTAACCCAAAGGAAAATATGGGATAGGTTTACCCCCTGTCAGCACCCTATAAATTTTGTACGGCTGATAGATAAATGACAGAGGAAACTATTTCAACCTACTTTAGAGTTGAGGCACTATCCTTCTCAATTCAGAGAGGGCTCTCTCTTGTCACTTGCTATTTCTTTGTAAATCAGTGGCTATATTTGGTTTGTTTCGGGGGGTTCTTATTAAAATAACTAGAGAAATGAAGATAACATTTGGGATATGGAGTCTGGAATGAACAATGCATTTCCAAAACATGAGAACTATTAAGAGAAAAAGACTAAATGAGGCAGTGATTCTGAGTTTATATCTGAAAATTTGCATGGCACCAGAAGGAAAAGAAACATATAACTGCATCAGAACATATCAAAATAAATTATGAATTGGTTGAGAAGAAATACACATAGTCTAAATCATTTAAGCCAAGAGCATCGCAATGATGAATCTTGGGTTTTTGTTTCTCCAATTTAGACAGATGAAATTGTAAATGAAATATAATATAATAGGAATCACATACTATGAAAGAACACAAGACTCATATCACCACCAGTTAGAATATTTTTGTAAAAAGTCCAAAATCCGCCTTTGCATTTATGTATTCATTCTAGCCCCAAAGTTTACAAAGTCTTCATGCACAGAGGGTAGGCTCCTCTTTTCTCCATGCTTTGTATATCATCGATATAATATATATATAGAGGAATAACTTGTGGAATTCAAAACATTTAGACTTCCCCATAATTCTAAAAATAGAGATAAGTTTCAAAAAAAAGGAGTGATTTATAATAACAGTTATCCTATTTTAAAGGAACCATTAGGAACAGGTCTGTCATATCTGGGGGCCCTTTCTTCGACCACCATCTATCCAAAATTTGTTGGAATGTATTTAATCCTACCTGAAAATTCATTTCATCTTGGTGATTTCCTCCTTCAGAGTGCTCAATGAAGGAGTTGATTTTCTCCGACGCTCTCCATCGTCTCAACTCTGATTTATGTTCTTTGTCGTTTTCTCCACTTCTTCTTCATTGTCTTCTTGTATATTTCATCTATGTGTTCATGGATGACTAGGTCCCTCATAATAGGGTTTAATATGACCCCCGACTCTGATTCAGTTGCGAGTTCGGTATGAAATTTAGTTTCTAATATCTATGAAACCCACCTTTCTTTCTCACTTATTGATAAGCTTGACACATGTTTGAAAACCCTATTGTACTAGATACTATTCAATTGACGTTGTTCATGTCTTCCAATTTTTGCATATACCACTATTTTTGTCTCCCTTAACTCTACAGAAGTCAGGAAATCGATCCATCTTGAGATTACCTCACTTATGCATGGGACGACGATTTCCTGGAGTAGGATAAAGCTAACCATATCTGAAGACTGGTAGTTCTTGAATCCTAATCATGAATTACTGACAGGGTACATTGGTTTTCCAAGATTCATCAATCTACTTCGAATGATGAACTTTTGGTTAGTTATATGACGATGTTCGTTTGACATGTCGGATGGGAAGTACCTGAACCAACGACGTGAGGTGATTTGACTAGCCATCACCTCCCCCCATGAGTTGTTGATTTGACACATTAGACCACGTGACATCGGGGCTATTGGGAAAATAGTTTTAGGAAAACTGCATTTCACCTGATGTACTTCTAAGGGAGCCACGCGTTGACTACTAAAACCACAATGGTTTTCCCCGGTCCTCCCTCGCATAATTAACTTTTGTGCTAGTTCATCGCCTGATATGGGCCTCAACCGTTGATCTGGGCTACTTCAATATCAATTGTTCGTTGGATTGATTCCTTCGTGCTTCCGCTATATTTGTCCACATCACCACCATATATGACCTGAGACTCCAAATGACACCATGTCTTTACACTAATTTAGTCACCTGCTAAATTTAAACTTGGATTTGAAGCATAATTGTCATGGTGATAACATAGGCTCCAACTGGGGATGTTATCCTCCCTGTGAGGTAGAAAATAATTGTAGACCCAGTTCCTTCTTCATTGGGATACCTTCAAACATGTGTGGGAATCCTATTATGACTTGGAGACTAAATCATCAAATCTTAAAAATGGATTTTGCAAACTTCTTTCCACTGGATGCTGAAAAATTACTGCTAAGATCTAAATGTACATACTACTAGAAGTTTAAAACAATGCTTGATCAACAAGCTTATTCACACACTCCTACCTACCCTAAATGTTAAAAAATCATTGTTAATCAAGTGAAATCATAATCCCAATGTATCCATGACAACATTCTATCCACCGTTCATTTCTTTTTCACTTGCTTGTTCGAAAACCCTTTGGCTGACAATTCATTTAGAATTTTATCCATAAGTTCAATTCTTAAAAATTTTGAATGGCCTAGATTGTTCACTTCCTCCAACAAGATCGCAAATGAATCTTCAAAGATATGCATAAAACAATCATCACATTCCACTCCTTTCACTGCATTTATGTTTTCAGGTGATTGAACTTGTTGACTTCTATTGAAAAACTAACATAGTCATTGAGAAGTCTGGTAGTAGGGATTTCTTGAGTCATAAGGAAACCATGGCTGGAGAACATCATCTGATGTAAAATGACTCACATTTGATATAGGCATTGATTTTTTGTAATCCACTATTATTGGTAAATTCTGATTATAAACTTTTTCCATATAATGTGTCTTGGGATCATGAATTATATGGAAGAATGTTTCCTTTTCAGGAGTCAAGACAGAAGAGCAAGCTTCCTCCACAAGTGTTTCCTCACTGCTTGAAATCTCCATAGGTGAAGTTTCAAAATCTTCATCCATGTCTTGGTTGTTCATAAATAGGATCACTATGTCATTTTCAGAGGAAGAAAGGAAACCTTGAAATACCTTGTCTTGTTGGGAATGTTGTTGAACATCTGCATTAGTTCTAGGAGAAGGGAAATGATCTTCAACAACAATTTCTTGATCGACTTCTTCTTTAATCTGATGGTTAAGCACAGATTGCAATTTTGAACTGAAATACCTTTCCAAGTAATGATCGTTTAATGCATGTGAGTGTAGTTGGTGTTCTTCAATGATAACATTTTCATGTAAAACAATACTACTGTAAATACAGTCAAAACTCCCTGTTTTTTCTGAAGTCTCGTGATTTTCTCTTAACCATTCAAAGGAAGAAAAACATAAGGGAAGAGAGTTTTTATCTGTAATTCCACTCCTTTGTTCACTTTCAACATCATTCTTGGATACCTTCTGATTTGAAACGCTACAGATATTTTGTTTCAACAATTCGAATGAGGGAAAACACAATGGCAAGGTTCTGTTACCTAACTCAAAACCTTCTTCATTTTCTCCAGTGTCTTCATAGGTACATTTCTCCATTTATTTGGATTGTTGGACATGCCCATTTTCATCTTTGTCTTCGACCAATGACTGCACTTTTGAATTGACAAGATCTTCTACGAAACAAGTAATAGGGTCATCAAAGTGTTGCAATATCTTGTCAATCTATTTCGTTGGTTTCGTGTGACTTTGCATCAGCACAAATTCATTTGCTTCAACAATGATTTGAGAAATATCTTTCAATAATTTGAATGCAGCAAAGCACAAGGGCAGATAATTTTCTTCAGTTGAGCCAATACTTTTCTCTTTGTAACTATGATATGTTGGTTGATTTATCTTACTGTACTGTTGAAAAAAAAGTCTTCAACATCACAATCCTCCTCATATTTGTCATATACAATAAAATCAATTGTCTGTGCGATGTCATCTAACAAGAACACATTGGGAAAATCAACTTGTTCTTCAACAAATAGATTTGTAATCTCATTCTCTTGATCGTCTATAAACGAATACAAAAAACAATCATCCTTTTGCTTATCGTGAGATGGATCAGCACCCCCTCTTTCAATAGGTGGAATATATTTTTTTGCAGAATCATTGGCATAAGAAACCGCAAGAGGACCTCTGTTGTTATCGATTCTATGTTCAGGATCCCAATCAGCCCCTTTCTTTTCATATTCATTTTCACGTTCTTGAGAATTTAGTCTCTCATTTTGAATCTGTTCACATGCTTGGATGTTGTGTTGAATGTCCTGAGCATCATAGAACATTTGTGGTAAGGACTTGGATCTTCTTTCCATAAGGAGAGATGAATCTGGATGGAGATTAGTTGCATAATGGAGCATGGAAGTAGCTTCAGTGGGTCAAATTTCTTTGGGAAAATTGTGATAGGTACTATAAAACCTTCTACTAAATATGGAAATAGTTTCATTGTCCTACTTTTCCAAAGCATAGAACTCTCTAAGTTGTAGGTCTAAATATTTCTTCTTGCTCCAAAACTTTAAAAAGATATCTTTCAATTCCTCCCATGAGCTAATTGTCTCTGGATGCAAATGTTTAAACCAGTCTTTCGTGTCCCCTTTCAAGGATTGAGAGAAGTCCCTCATACAAAAATCATCATGGTCAATCTCAAACAATCTATAAAATGCTCAAACACTTGGATGTGTTTTTCAGCTGAGATGGTATCAGGTTCCCCATCAAACATAGGTAACTTCTCCTATTTTTCATACTACATTTTGTCCTTTCACAAACCCTTGATACAATTTCTCTCATAATTCCAAAGTTTCTCCCATGATTACTGCAGATCTATTATGAACAGGCACTATATTTTTCGAAGTACGGATCAAAGGTAAAGATGAGTTATGTAAACTTTATATGTAAATACAATTGAACTATGGCTAATGAGAAGATCCTGATTCATTATTACCATACACTTAAAGTCACTATTTTAGCCGTAGTTTGGGGGGGGGGGATATCGAAACTTTATGCCATCATTCCACACAAACTGACTATCGTCACTTTGTTTTTACCCATTATCTCGTCTTTTCACCATCATTTACATGTCCTCATCCGCAAAACTTACTCTATTTGGGTGCAATTACTTGACTCTATGACTGTGCATTTTACTGATTTGAATAGATATGGGAGGTCTTGTTATAGGATACAAACACGCCATGACAACCCCACTAGAATTGTATCCAGAAGTCTACCAAATCTTTCAGCAGGCAGGCTGGCTGGGTTATTTTCAGAGGCTCCAGGGATTTGATCGACAATAGGTTCTTCAATTTTCTCGGAATATTCAAGAAGACCATTCTATTGTTCAAGGGGTTCGGATTCCATTCACAGAGGATGATATAGCACAGGTTTTGGGTCTTCTCGTCACTGTCATTCGTTGGTTCAGCCGCAAACACATTATTCTTAATGCCCAATAGGATTTTCACTTGCCAAGAGAACAAGTTGAGCCTAAAGCCTGGGGTGTTCGACTTAGCTCATTGCCACCTCCTTGGAAAAACGTTGTAGAGTTTTTCAAGCACTACCTTACCTGTGAAGGTTGATACCAAGTAGTTTACCAGTATGACTTTGTCTTGTTATTTCATTTACGACATGCTAGACTTGTGAATATTCCTTACTATCTGCTCAAATGTCTTAGAAATATGTCGCATTATTGTAGACAGACTAAAAATCCCATCCTTACAAACACACATCACCGTCTCGTTCAATTACTCATCCAAAAGTGTTTTTCCCAACAAAACCCTCTCCTAAACAATCCACCCATAAACCCTCAGGAAGCTGTTGAACATCCTGAAAATCCTCATGAAGAGCAACCACAAAACCTTCCTGACTCACCGGAAATACCTATTAATCCACCTACAGATCCAATTAACCCTCCTACCATACCAAGTCTGCCCCACAATTTACCAGAATCATCTACTCCTACTGTTCATATCCTTAGCGATGATTCTGAAACAGATAAACCTTATAACCCTCCCTGCCCCAT
Source organism: Picea engelmannii (assembly GCA_009831015.1). Taxonomy (NCBI): domain Eukaryota; kingdom Viridiplantae; phylum Streptophyta; class Pinopsida; order Pinales; family Pinaceae; genus Picea; species Picea engelmannii. The sequence continues at coordinate 326,264 of ML779089.1, read as the reverse complement.
CACTGAGGAAAAACCCACTCGCAAAAGAAAGAAGCAAACTACTACTTTTCCTGCCTTTTTACCTAAAAAATGAATGAGGGCTTCAACCAAAGAAACAACTACTGCCACTACCCTAAACCCCCAACCCATTTTGCTAAAAGCCCATACACTTCCACCCTCCCAAATCCTGTAATTTTTACATGTTCAACCCACGGGCACTGAAACATAAGAACCAGAGGCACAGGGTGCTGCAACATCATTTTCCTGACATCAAGTAGTTGTCACACAAGAACCAGCTACTCATTCAGTAGATGTCACACAATAACCATCTACTCATTCAGTAGTTGTTACACAAGAACCAGCCATAGTTGCTCCACAAGAACTAGCTACAGCTGAAACACAAGAACTAGCTACTCATTCAGTAGTTGTTACACAAGAACCAACTACTTATTCAGTAGCTGTTACACAAGAACCAACTACTCATTCAGTATTTGTTACACAAGAACCAACTATAGCAGCTCCACAAGAACCAACTACAACTAAAACACAAGAACTAGTTGCTGACTTTATTCCTGAAACACAATAATCAGATGCTCAAGATGATGCAACATCATTTTCTTTACATCAAGTAGCTGTCACATAAGAACCCGCTACTCATTCAGTAGTTGTCACATAAGAACCAGCTATAGATGTTACACAAGAACCAGCTACAGCTGAAACACAAGAACCAGTTGCTGACTTTATTCCTGAAATACAAGAATCACATGCCCAGGGTATTGCAACACTATTTTCTTTACATCAAGTAGCTGAAACACAAGAATCAACTGCTGATTTTGTAGCTTCTCCACAAGAACCAGCTACTGAGGTTGTGACCGTTACACAAAAACCAGTCACCCCTCTTCATACACCTATGACAGATCAACAATCAGAACCAACAATGGCTTCTCTCTTACAAGAGAATGAGTTTCTAAGATCAGAACTGGAAGTTTACAAGCAAGAGCTGGTAATGGCAAAGGAATCCTATGACAGGGAACTCAATTTGTATACCTTAGCTCGCGTAGCGACCATGGCAGAGAAAAACACAAAAGATGATCAGTATAGACAGTATATGTGCAGCCAATGTGGGGATATTTATGATCAAGCAGGCTACAAAGTGGTTAAAGTCCCAATGCCTGGAGCTTCCCCTGCACCTACGACTTTTGCAGTTAAAAAAGAGGAATGCCCTACTGTTACACAAGAACCAGTAGGACCTTCAAAAATTTCAAAAATCAAAGCTAATCTACAGGGACCCTGGCCTACAACAACTGTTAAATCCGAAGCTCTTGTTTTCATTAGTAAATTTGTTCAAACACTGCCTATTGATGAATCTGCCCCTCCTAGCAAGATCAATACCCCTACTTTTGTGGAACAAGCCACTCAGACTCTACCTCAGCCTACCACTTGTGATGCTGAAACACAAATTCAACCATGGAATGAGCAGGTAATAATGAACAAATGGAAAAAGGAGTCTACTATTACACATGACAAAAGTTTGCAAGAGCACAGCCTACTTTGGTTGAACCACATATATTCAAACTGGGAAGCTTTGGAGCAAACAAACAAAGAATCTTGTGCCCATAAGAAGAAGAATGAGGAGTTAAAAAGAAAATTGCTCATGATGTTTGATTTGGTACAAAAATTGTTGGCTGCTAGGAAACCATCCTCAAATTACTCTATTTTCCTTACAGGACGACTTGCATTCTTTCAGATGAAATCAATCAAAGAAGGAAGACCCTATGCAGTGTTCAAACTAGAATATTTTGTTAAAAATTTTGCAGAAGCCTCTACTATTGATCATCATCTACTATGTGAGTTACATCTTCATAATGAAGCCACTCCTGAGAATAGATAGCTTAATCTTAATCCTCTTGTTGGTGATATCTAGATTCGGGCACTCGCCTCCTTCCTTGCCAACCAAATTACATGGAAGAATGATTTTCTAGCTGCCAGGCATAATGAAGATAACCATCTCCTCTGAATACGACCAGAACCACAGAACGCTGCCACCTTTGTTGCAGAATATTATCAATGTTTGAAGAAACCAGGGATAATTCAACATATGCGGCAACTACAGGCAACAGTACTTCAGGATTGTCAACAGTTTATTAAATCCATAGAGACTGCTGCCCTAAAAGCAAATAACATGTTTTGGCAACAATATTCTGAGAAAAGTCAGGAGCACAATCCTTTTAGTCCTACCAATCTTGAGACAACAATCTTCCGGGTACCCAGTTACATCAAATGTGTCCAACAATGCGCTGAAAATTGGATAGGTTATCAGTTCCATTTTCCCATTCTGTGGATGCCAACAAATAAGTATCAAGTTCATCATAGGTTTCCCAAGAAGGTTGAAGCAGGAGCCTGGAAAAGGCTACAACATGTTCAAGGATTCAGAGCCCCAACAGACAGTACTTTCTACAGCTACTGCTTAAGTAATTTGCACATCCAGAGTCGGTATCCGGATTCTGATTCAGATTGAAGTTGCCTGAGGACATGCAACCTTTTTAGTTGGGGGGGATGTTAGGACCCTATAATGTACCTTTTTGCTCATACTTTTTTCTATCATTACATCATTTTCCCACTCATATTTAAGCCTACATTATCACCTTGATATATTTTTCCAAAGGTATATAACGTTTCTTCTCTTTGTTATATATTTAATTTTTTTTACATGTAATTTTACATTACTTTCATGCTTAGCCATTAATCAAAAATATATAGTTGCTAAAACAATTTGAAGACTGCAGTTAATATATCGTTGTTGCTTGAAGACCACATTGTTGAAACAGTGAAATAGTACGCAAATCTCGTTGCTGAAACAGTCTGTGATTTGCGATGCTGATACAGTATTTCACATACAACAGTAACAAGAAAAGATAATTAAAGGAGTTGTTACATTGGCCACAATAGCTGTACCTCAATCCAACACCATTACAACCATCGTTGTTGCTTGAAGACCATGTTGCTGAAACAGTCAAACAGTACGCAAATCCCGTTGCTGAAACAGTCTGTGATTTGCGATGCTGAAACAGTATTTCACATACAGTAGTAAGTAAAGATATTCTTAAAACAATATTATTAAAAGGAGTAAGGGATGACTGTCTAGATATGTTGAATATGCTTGGAAAAGGGGACATATCTAAAGAATCATATGATGAAATTGTTAACCTCTGTAAAAGATGTTCAAGAGGAGCTACAAGGAATAGATCAAACAACAGGGATACCACATTTTCGAGAGTTCAAAAATCAGTCAGTGGAGGAGCAACAAGAGTCGAAATAGGTAATTTACTTGAGGATTTTAAAACTGAAATGTTAAGTTCTTTTGCTTCACAAATTGACACCTTGCAGATTAAAAAGAAACAAGTCAAAGCAGAAGCATCTCTATCCACCTTTTGTTCCAAATGCAGAGAAAATAACCCACTAAGGGAATGCCCATTGGACAAAAATCCAATTTGCACCCTTTGTGATAAGGATCATGAAACTCAACAATGCCCTTCTTTACCAGGAATCAAGGCAACATTACAACCAACTGATGAAGAAGTTGAAGCTATCTATCTATTGACACAAAGAAGGCAATGGCAACTGCGGAGACAAGGTATGAATCCTAATATGCCATTTACATCTTCTAATCGTTGGAATAATTATCCTTCTATTAGTCAAGCAAATTACCCTCCCTTTAACCCAATGCAATACCCACCCTTCAATCAAATGAATTACCCACCCATGCAACAAACAAACCCTCACTTTGTAGACCCAACAATATGGACACCTTGGCCTTCACAACAACAACCTTACCTTAACCAATGGAATCCAAATTGGAAAGGTCAACAACCCCCGTTCCCAAATCAATTTCCTCAATTTCAATCACAATTTCAACAACCACTCCCTTTACCATCAGGTGCTCCACCGAATAATCAAATGATGCGGCCCCAACTACCTGTACAACCTAACCCTAACCCCAATAATAAGGTCATGCAGTGTATTGATATTCAAAACCAGCCTATACTTTCTCTTTTGCCTACAAAATGCAATGATATTCATTTATGATCTGGGAAAATAGTAGAACCTATCATTGATGATGTTACCTCTTCTGATTCTGATAAAGAAGAAATAAAAAAGAACGATTCACCTGAAGAGGTACAACCATCCTCAAATACTGTTGCTGAAACAGCAGAACCACCATTCCCTGAGCGTTTAGCTTTGACTAAAACTCCTGAGCCACCTGCTTTCAATCTTCTAGGGGAATTACAAAATCTCTATGTCAAAATTCCACTATTACAAGCACTAAGAGATGCACCAATTTATGCCAGAACTATGCGAGACATTTGTGTTAAGAAAACTGGTAGGAAAACTAAAGATCCCCTCATAGTTCATGTCATGGGTGATTTGTCTACACTAATCTCAGGAAAATCCCCTCCAGTTAAATATGGTGATCCCGGCCAACCTACTGTCACAGTGCAAATTGGAAAAACAATAATTCCTCGAGTTTTGGTAGACTTAGGCACTGCTATCAATATTATGACTCTTGAAACTTCACAACTGTTACAACTGAAGAATGAAATCAGAGATACCCCAACCATTCTAGATATAGTCGGCCATTCTACAATCAAACCGGAAGGAGTTATTGAAGACCTAATCATCTCAGTTGAGTCCTGGAATTATCCAGCTGACTTTGTGGTATTACAACCTATAACAAAGTTGGGGGGTCATCCTCTAATTTTGGGTAAGCCTTGGCTAGCCACAGCAGATGCCTTTATCAGTTGCAGATATGGTTCAATGACAATTTCCAATGGATATCAGACCAAACAGCTTACCCTCTACCCTCACGCTACACCCTTGATTAATAATGACAATTCCTTATGGGTGTACTATGATGATCAAACTACTCAACCTATCTTGACTATTGGACAAGACTTAAGCCTCAAATATGCCACTGAGGATGAAGTAATCAATAATTTTATTTGTGAACCCTCCTCTGTGACTCCAGAAACACATAATCAACTAGCTGCACTTTTGGAGTCAAATACCCAGGAAAACCTTAACTCTGAAGACCTACCTCAAACATCAGCTACCATCTCTTCTAAAAGTATACCAGTAGAAATTGAACCTAGCAAAACACTGAATATAAACCCCAACTTGACAGTTACTGAAACATATCAATTAATGAAGTTACTTCTTGAACATAAGGAAGCATTCGCATGGGACTATACATATATGAAGGGAATCTCTCCTGAATTATGGACTCATCATATCTGTATCAAGGAAGATTGTCGACCGATCTGTCAATATCAACGACGAATGAACCCTAATTTAAGAGAAATTCTTAAAGAGGAACTTCAAAAATTGCTTAATGGAGGGTTTATATATCCTACATCTAGCAGTGAATGGGTTTCCCCATTGGTAATAGTTCCTAAGAAAATGGGAAATGGAGAGTGTGTGTAGATTATAGAGCCTTAAATAAAGCCACTCAAAAATATCACTTTCCGTTACCATTCATTGATCAGGTGTTATATAGTTTGTCAGGGAAGAAATTCTTCTCTTTCTTAGATGGTTTCAGTGGGTATAACCAGATCAAAATTGCACCCCAAGACCAACATAAGACCACTTTTACTATCCCCTGGGGAACTTTTGCTTAGAGAGTCCTCCCATTTGGACTATGTAATGCACCAACAACCTTTCAAAGAGCAGTTATAGGAATCTTTTCTGATATGATTAATGACTCTATGAAATTTTTTATGGATGATTTTACCCCTTATGGTGTCTCTTTTGAGGAAGCACTACAAAATCTTGAGAAAGTACTTAACCAATGTATACAATCCCACCTCTCCTTAAGCATCGAAAATTTTCATATGATGATGAGTGAAGGAGTGGTACTTGGACATTTTATTTCATCTCAAGGAATTCAGGTAGATCCATCCAAGATACAAGTCATTGAGAACCTTCCTATTCCCAAAACCCAAACAGATGTGAGAAGTTTCTTAGGACATGCTGGATACTATAGAAGATTTATCAAAAAAAATTCCAAAATAACTTCTGCTTTGTTTGTGTTACTTATGAAAAATGTTGAATTCAAGTGGACTAATATTTGTCAGGAAGCATTTGATGCACTCAAACATCAGTTATCTACAGCTCATATTCTAAGGGGACCTAATTGGGCACTTCCCTTTCATATACCCTCTGATGCTTCGGATACTGCAATAGGAGATGTCTTGGGACAAGAAGAAAACCATCTCCCTTATGCTATCTACTTCATTAGCAAGAATATGAGTCCTGTTGAACTTAACTATACAGTTACCGAAAATGAATTTTTAGCAGTTATCTATGCTATTAATAAATTTTGACATTACATCACTAGATATTCTACTTTTGTCCATACTAATCACTCAGCTATTAAATATCTAATGAACAAATCTGTCACAAATGCTCCAGTCACTAGATGGTTACTATTATTACAAGAATTTGATATTACAATTGTAGATCGACCAGGAAAAGAAAATGTAGTTGTTGATTTTCTTTCTCGGTTAACACCTGATGATAATACTCCAGTAGATGATTCCTTTCTTGATGAATATTTATTTGAAGTATCTTCTCACTCACCATGGTATGCAGACATCGTTAATTATTTGGTTGCAGGGAAGTTACCAAAACACCTATCCCACCAAGAGAAAAAAAAAATCATTCAACAAAGTGCTTGGTATACCTGGATAAGTGGGTGTCTTTTCTACACAGGACTTGATCAAGAAATCCGAAGATGCATTAGAGAATATGAGGTTTATGATTTACTAAAAGCTTGTCATGATGGCCCTTGTGGAGGGCATTTTGTTGATAAAAGAATGACACATAAAATTCTCAATATGGGTTATTATTGGCCCTCACATTTTAAAGATGAAAAGAAATATGTTCGGGCCTGTGATAGTTTTCAAAGAATGGGTCAACTTAATCATAGATATGAAATTCCATTAAACCCCCAGGTAGTACTCGAACCATTTGAAAGATGGGCCTTAGACTTTGTAGGACCCATTAACCCTCCATCCAATCAAAAAGTTTATATATTAGGCTGCACAGATTATATGACCAAATGGGTGGAGGCTAAAGCACTCCATAGAGCTACTGAAGAAGTTGTTCTAGATTTCTTATTTGAAGATATCTTTGTCAAATTTGGAGTACCTAGAGAATTAGTCATAGATGGCGGACCTCCTTTCACCTCTCATGGTTTTAAAGCCACCCTTCAAAAATATCATATTCATCATAGAATGACTACACCATACCACCCCCAAGCTAATGAACAGGTGGAAAGCACAAACAAAGTAATAGAAGCCATTCTCACAAAAACAGGGAAGGAAACCCGGAAGGATTGGTCTCAAAGGCTCCCTGAAGCATTATGGGCTTACAGAACTACCTGGAGAAATACTACAGGATTCTCCCCCTATGACTTATTTTATGGAAAAAGTGTTGTCTTTCCTATGGAATTTGAAATCAAAACCTTAAGGACTACTTTAGCTGTTAACCTTGATTTGACTGATGCACAAACATCCAGGTTGCAGCAGCTTAATGAATTGGATGAAAAAAGATTAGATGCCATTCATCAGAAAACTATGATTCAACAACAAAGAACAAAATGGCATGATAAAATCATTGAGCATAAACAATCCCAAAAAGGTAATTGGGTTTTATTGTATGATTATCAGTTTAAAGAATTTCAAGGGAAACTACGTACAAGATGGCTAGGACCTTACGAAGTGGATATTGTTTTCCCCAATGGAACAGTAAGGCTCCTAACAATTGATGACTCTAAAACACCGTTATTAGTGAATAGTCATCGGCTCCGTCTGTACCAGCGCCCCATTTCCAAAGAAGATTTTAAGGCCACATGTGTGGAAAATTCACAATATCTCTTTTTAGAGGAGCCTCCTACCCCACATTGCATTTAATTTTTCTGAATTTTATTTTTTAGTATTAGATTAAATTTCTTTTACTAATAATCCTTGCCAAGGAATGGCATGTTACAATTGATTCTTTTGCAGATTCTCGATCCAGAAACGACCTACCAAGAAAGGACAATCTTACTACAAGCAGATCCAAGCTTCATCTTGTGAAGCATTTCTCCCTCTTTCTTTAATCCATTCATCTTCATTTCCCATTGTTGAAACACCACTCTTCACAAACATTTTTCCCCCATTATCCCATTGCTGAAACACCACTCTTCAGCAACATTTTTCCTCATTTTCCCATTGTTGAAACACCACTCTTCAACAACATTTTTCCCCATTTTCTCATTGCCGAAACACCACTCTTCAGCAACATTTTCCCCATTTTTTTTCCCGCTACTGAAACACCATTTATTCAGCAATATTTTCCATTGTGAAAACATCTCTCTTCAACAAACATTTTTCCATTCTTTTCCTGTTGTTGAAACACCACTTTTTCATCATTCCCTGTCATAAAAACATCTTCTTCATCTCTTTCGCTCTCACTTCTCCTATTTTTCATACTACATTTTGTCCTTTCACAAACCCTTGATACAATTTCTCTCATAATTCCAAAGTTTCTTCGATGATTACTACAGATCTGTTATGAACAGGCACTATATTTTTCGAAGTACGGATCAAAGGTAAAGATGAGGTATGTAAACTTTATATGTAAATACAATTGAACTATGGTTAATGAGAAGAACCTGATTCATTATTACCATACACTTAAAGTCACTATTTTAGCCATATTTGGGGGGGGGAATATTGAAACTTTATGCCATCATTCCACATGAACTGACTACCATCACTTTTTTTTTACCCATTATCTCATCTTTTCACCATCATTTACATGCCCTCATCCGCAAAACTTACTCTATTCGGGTGCGGTTACTTGACTCTATGACTGTGCATTTTACTGAGCTGAATAGCTATGGGAGGTTATGTTATACGATATGAACCCGCCACGACAACCCTACTAGAATTTTATCCAGAAGTCTACCAAATCTTTCAGCAGGCTGGCTGGCTGGGTTATATTCAGAGGCTCTAGGGATTTGATCAATAACAGGTTCTTCAATTTGCTCAGAATCTTCAAGAAGACCATTCTATTGTTCAAGGGGTTCAGATTCCAGTCACAGAGGATGATATAACACATGTTTTGGGTCTTCCCGTCACTGGAATTCGTTGGTTCAGCCGCAAACACATTATTCTTAATGCCTAGCAGGATTTTCTCTTACCAGGAGTACAAGTTGAGCCTAAAGCCTGGGGTGTTCGACTCAGCTCATTGTCGCCTCCTTGGCAGAAAGTTGCAGAGTTTGTCAAACACTACCTTACCTGTGAAGGTCGATACCAGGTAGTTTACCAGTATGAATTTGTCTTGTTATCTCATTTATGACATGCTAGACTCGTGAATATTCCTTACTATCTGCTCAGATGTCTTAGAAATATGTCGCATTATTGTAGACAGGCTAAAAATCCCATCATTTCCCTCACCCATCACCGTCTCATTCATTTACTCATCCAAAAGGGTTTTTCCCAACAAAACCCTCTCCTAAACAATCCACCCATAAACCCTCAGGAAGCTGTTGAACATCCTGAAAATCCTCATGAAGAACAACCACAAAACCTTCTTGACCCTCTGGAAATACCTATTAATCTGCCTACAGATCCAATTGATCCAATTAACCCTCCTACCATTCCAAGTCCGCCCCACAATTTACCAGAATTATCTACTCCTATTGTTCATATCCTTAGTGATGATTCTAAAGCAGATAAACTTGATAACCCTCCCTACCCCATCACTAAGGAAAAACCCACTCACAAAAGAAAGAAGTAAACTACTACTTTTCCTACCTTTTTACCTAAAAAATGAACAAGAGCTTCAACCAAAGAAACAACTACTTCCACTACCCTAAACCCCCAACCCATTTTGCTAAAAGCCCATACACCTCCACCCTCCCAAATCCCAGAATTTTTACCTGTTCAACCCACGGGCAATGAAACACAAGAACCAGAGGCTCAGGGTGTTGCAACATCATTTTCCTTACATCAAGTAGCTGTCACACAAGAACCAGCTACTTGTTCAGTAGCTGTCACACAAGAACCAGCTACTCATTCAGTAGTTGTTACACAAGAATCATCCATAGTTGCTCCACAAGAACCAGCTACAGCTGAAACACAAGAACCAACTACTCATTCAGTAGTTGTTACACAAGAACCAACTATCGCAGCTCCACAATAACTAGCTACAGCTGAAACACAAGAACCAGTTGTTGAATTTATTCCTGAAACACAAGAATCAGATGCTCAGGATGCTGCAACATCATTTTCTTTACATCAAGTAGCTATCACACAAGAACCAGCTACTGATTCAGTAGTTGTCACACAAGAACCAGCTATAGTTGTTACACAAGAACCAACTACAGCTGAAACACAAGAACCAGTTGCTGACTTTATTCCTGAAATACAAGAATCACATGCCCAGGGTGCTACAACACTATTTTATTTACATCAAGTAGCTGAAACACAAGAATCAGTTGTTGATTTTGTAGCTTCTCCATAAGAACCAACTACTGAGGTTGTGACCGTTACATAAAAACTAGTCACCCCTCTTGATACACCTATGACAGATCAACAATCAGAACCAACAATGGCTTCTCTCTTACAAGAGAATGACTTTCTAAGATCAGAACTGGAAGCTTACAAGCAAGAGTTGGTAATGGAAAATGAAGCCTATGACATGGAACTCAATTTGTATACCTTAGCTCGCGTAGTGACCATGGCAGAGAAAAACACAAAAGATGATCAGTATATACAGTATATGTGCAGCCAATGTGGGGATATTTATGATCAAGCAGGCTACAAAGTGGTTAAAATCCCAATGCCTAGAGCTTCCTCTGCACCTACTACTTTTGCAGTTAAAAACGAGGAATGTCCTACTATTACACAAGAACCAGTAGGACCTTCAAAAATTCCAAAAAGAAAAGCTAATCTATAGGAACCCTGGCCTACAGCAACTGTTAAATCCGAAGCTCATGTTTTCATTAGTAAAGATGTTCAAACTCTGATTATTGTTGAATCTGCCCCTCCTGGCAAGATCAGTACCCCTACTTTTGTGGAACAAGCCACTCAGACTCTACCTCAACCTACCACTTGCGATGCTGAAACACAAACTTAGCCATGGAATGAGCAGGTAATAATGAACAAATGGAAAAATGAGTCTGCTATTACATAGGACAAAAGTTTGCAAGAGCACAAACTACTTTGGCTGAATCACATATATTCAAACTGGGAAGCTTTGGAGCAAACATGCAAAGAATTTCGTGCCCATAAGAAGCAGAATGAGGAGTTAAAAAGAAAATTGCTCTTGATGTTTGATTTGGTACAAAAAAATTTGGCTGCTAGGAAACCATCATCAAATTACACTCTTTTCCTTACAGAATGACTTGCATTCTTTCAGATGAAATCAATCAAAGAAGGAAGACCCTATGCAGTGTTCAAACCATAAGATTTTGTTAAAACTTTTGTAGAAGCCTCTACTATTGATCAACATCTATTAAGTGAGTTTTATTTTCATAATGAAGCCATTCCTGAGAATAGACAGTTTAATCTTAATCCTCTTGATGGTGATATCCAGGTTCGGGCACTCGCCTCCTTCCTTGCCAACCAGATTACATGGAAGAATGATTTTTTAGCTTCCAGTCATAATGAAGATAACTGTCTCCTCTGGATATGGCCAGAACCACAGAACGTTGCCACCTTTCTTGCAGAATATTATCAATTATTGAAGAAACCAGGGATAATTCAACATATGCGGCAACTACAGGCAATAGTACTTCAGGATTGTCAACAGTTTATTAAATCCATAGAGACTGTTTCCCTAAAAGTAAATAACATTTTTGGCAACAATATTCTGAGAAAAGGCAGGAGCACAATCCCTTTAGTCCTACCAATCTTGAGACAACAATCTTCCGGGTACCCAGTTACATCAAATGTGTCCAACAATGCGCTGAAAATTGCATAGGTTATCAGTTTCATTTTCTCATTCTGTGGATGCCAGCAGAGAAGTATCAAGTTCATAATAGGTTGTCCAATAAGGTTGAAGCAACATCCTGGCAAAGGCTACAACATGTTCAAGGATTTAGAGCCCCAACAAACAGTACTTTCTACAGCTACTGCTTAAGTAATTTGCACGCCCAGAGTCGGTATCCGGATTCTGATTCAGATTGAAGTTGCCTGAGGACATGCAACCTTTTTAGTTGGGGGGGATGTTAGGACCCTATAATGTACCTTTTTTCTCATACTTTTTTCTATCATTACATCATTTTCCCACTCATACTTAAGCCTACATTATCACCTTAATCTATTTTTCCAAAGGTATGTAACGTTTCTTCTCTTTGCTATATGTTTAATTTGTTTTACATGTAATTTTACATTACTTTCATACTTAGCCATTAATCAGAAATATATAGTTGCTAAAACAGTTTGAATTCTGCAGTTAATATATCGTTGCTGCTTGAAGACCACATTGTTGAAACAGTTAAACAATACGCAAATCCCGTTGTTGAAACAATCTGTGATTTGCGATGCTAAAACAGTATTTCACATACAACAGTATCAAGAAAAGATAATTAAAGGAGCTATTACACTGGATGCAATAGTTGTACCTCAATCCGACACCATTACAACCATCGTTGCTGCTTGAAGACCACATTGTTGAAACAGTCAAACAGTACGCAAATCCCGTTGCTGAAACAGTCTATGATTTGCGATGCTGAAACAATATTTCACATACAACAGTAACAAGAAAAGATAATTAAAGGAGTTGTTACATCGGCTGCAACAACTGTACCTCAAGCCAGCACCATTACAACCACTGTTACAACATTTTTCTATGGAAGATCAGAATATCCTATTCTAGCATAGAAAATTAGATCAGACTAAGAATAGGATTTGTATGTACACATGTAATTTTATGCTTAATTGTATTAAGAGGATTCTCCTCTTTAAATAGGGGAGAAATCAACATTAGATGGGGGATTACAGAAGGCTTAGCTAGAAGGGAATTACAGAGAAAGTGCATGTTCACTTTTGATATTGTAACTTGTCACATTCGACAGATGAATAAAAGATCATTCTAAGCATTTCTTCTTAGTTCCTTTCATTTCTGTGGAATCTTGTGAGAAGGAGAGGGCCCACCTTCTTCACAAGATTCACCCATTAGTTTCTATAGTGTGTTAGTATTGTTTTTATTCATACCTTGTTAAAATTTTGTTTTGCTGAATCTCTGTTTCAACTGATTGTTACATCGTTTTCATGCAATTCATTCCTAGGTAATTGTTGATCATTTTGATTGGTAATTCTGTTTGCAGAATGAGTTTATGAAAGTGTGATAGTCAGAGACAGGTGCTGAAGATTCCTACTTTGGGGAATAGGGTCCTGTTCTCTGTTACAGAAAAGTTAGTCTTCTTTGCAGTATGTTGAAAGGTTCATTTTTCCTAGGTTGTTGTTTCTTAATGTAATCAAGGATTCTTTTGATAATTATTTTCCTTTGAATCTTAAATTCTGCAATAGATAGATTGTTTTTACTGTAATTCAAAGTAAAACTTCAGTCTATTCAAAGCAAGGTGTGATTAGTGTAACATTTACTACAACTTTAGAGTGTTTTTGAGATTGAGCATATACAGTGTGTGATTGCCTTTGAAATAAACAGACTTCCCTGAGTTGACAATTTATGTAACACTTGATTGTTTTAATTAATAAATGATTATAGTGACCAACATTTTGGCACCGTTGCCGGGGAAGGCAATTATAGATTTCAAAAGAATTTATGTTTTTTCAGATGTATAGATTGCATGAGAGGACGCAGACCCCCCAAGGAAACTGACCCTACAGGTGGCAGGGGCAGAAGAAGGGGAGGAAGAAAGACTTTTATCGACAACATTATATCAAAATCTAAATATTTTATTCCTCAATGACCAAGCTCTCGAAAACCAAAGCCTCAACCTTCCTTTCAAGTGAACTTTGAAACGGAGACATTTGAAAAACTAGAAGACAACATTGAGGATCGAGCAAGTGCAGTAGGGGAACAAACAGAAGAAACCATGGATGGGTATAATGAAGAACTGCACCATGAAGAACAGGTAGGTCTTGAAGGAGAGGTAAACAATGAAAACTCTTTTTCTACCTTAGGATTTCCTATTGGTGATCTTCCTAGAGGAGTAGCTCCCATGAAGAATATTCCACTTTTAGCTTTACCTAACTTTCATGGTTTATCTTCTGAAGATCCTGTTGAATTCATTTTCGAGTTTGACATATTATGTAGAAGTTATGATTACATTTCCAATGCTCAAATATTAAAGCTATTCCCAGCAACATTAAAGGGAAATGAATTAAGATGGTTCATGAGTCTTGGAGGTCATGTAATCACAACATGGGATCAGATGAAACAGAAATTTATGCACAAATATCAAGACTATTGTTGAACAAGAGAAAAAAGAGAGGAACTATTCAAGATGATACAGAAAGAGGATGAAAATCTGGAGGACTCTGTGGAAAGGCTACAGTCTAGTCTACAAAGATCCAGTCACCCTGATGTAAGTAAAGATATTCTTAAAACAATATTATTAAAAGAAGTAAGGGATGACTGTCTAGATATGTTGAATATGCTTGTAAAATGGGACATATCTAAAGAATCATATGATGAAATTCTTAACCTCTATAAAAGATGTTCAAGAGGAGCTGCAAGGAATAGATCAAACAGTAGGGATACCACATTTTCAGGAGTTCAAAAATCAGCCAGTGGAGGAGCAACAAGAGCTGAAATAGGTAATTTACTTGAGGATTTTAAAACTAAAATGTTAAATTCTTTTTCTTCACAAATTGACACCTTGGAGATTAAAAAGAAACAAGCCGAAGCAGAAGTAGCTCTGTCCATATTTTGTTCCAAATGCAAAGAAAAACACCCACTAAGGGAATGCCCATTGGACAAAAAGTCATTTTGCACCCTTTGTGATAAGGATCATGAAACTCAACAATGCCCTTCTTTACCAGGAATCAAAGCAGCATTACAACCAACTAATGAAGAAGCTGAAGTTGTCTATCTGTTGACACAGAGAAGGAAATGGCAACCGCGGGGACAATGTATGAATCCTAATATCCCATTTACATCTTCTAATCGTTGGAATAATTATCCTTCTTTTAGTCAAGCAAATTACCCTCCCTTTAACCAAATGAAATACCCACCCTTCAATCAAATGAATTACCCACCCATGCAAAAAACAAACCCTCACTTTGTAGACCCAACAATATGGACACCTTGGCCTTCACAACAACAACCTTACCTTAACCAATGGAATATAAATTGGAGAGGTCAACAACCCCCATTCCCAAATCAATTTCCTCAATTTCAATCACATTTTCAGAAACCACTCCCTTTACCATCAGGGGCTCCACCGAATAATCAAATGATGCGGCCCCAACTACCTGTACAACCTAACCCTAACCCCAATAATAAGGCCGTGCAGTGTATTGATATTCAAAACTAGCCTATACTTTCTCTTTTGCCTGCACAATGCAATGATATTCATTTATGATCTGGGAAAATAGTAGAACCTATCATTGATGATGTTACCTCTTCTGATTCCAATAAAGAAGAAATAAAAAAGCACGATTCACCTTAAGAGGTACAACCATCCTCAAATACTGTTGTTGAAACAGCAGAACCACCATTCCTTGAGCGTTTAGCTTTGACTAAAACTCCTGAGCCACCTGCTTTCAATCTTCTAGGGGAATTACAAAATCTCTATGTCAAAATTCCACTATTACAAGCACTAAGAGATGTACCAATTTATGCCAGAACTATGCGAGACATTTGTGTTAAGAAACCCGGTAGGAAAACTAAAGATCCCCTCATATTTCATGTCATGGGTGATTTGTCTGCACTAATGTCAGGTAAAGCCCCTCCAGTTAAATATGGTAATCCCAGCCATCCTACTGTCACAGTGCAAATTGGAAAAACAATAATTCCTCGAGTTCTAGTAGACTTAGGCACTGCTATCAATATTATGACTCTTGAAACTTCACAACTATTACAATTGAAGAATGAAATCAGAGATACCCCAACCATTCTAGAATTAGCTGACCATTCTACAATCAAACCAGAAGGAGTTATTGAAGACCTAATCATCTCAGTTGAGTCCTGGAATTATCCAGCTGACTTTGTGGTATTACAACCTAAAACAAAGTTGGGGGGTCATCCTCTAATTTTGGGTAGGCCTTGGCTAGCCATAGCAGATGCCTTTATCAACTGCAGATCTGGTTCAATGACAATTTCCAATGGATATGAGACCAAACAGCTTACCCTCTACCCTCATGCTACACCCTTGATTAATATTAACAATTCCTTATGGGTGTACTATGATGATCAAACTACTCAACCTATCTTGACTATTGGACAAGCCTTAAGCCTCAAAGATGCCACCGAGGATGAAGTAATCAATAATTTTATTTGTGAACCCTCCTCTGTGACTCCAGAAACACATAATCAACTAGCTGCACTTTTGGAGTCAGATACCCAGGAAAACCTTAACTCTGAAGACCTACCTCAAACATCAGCTACCATCTCTTCTAAAAGTATACCAGTAGAAATTGAACTTGGCAAAACACTGAATATAAACCCCAACTTGACAGTTGCTGAAACACAACAATTAATGTAGTTACTTCTTGAACATAAGGAAGCATTCACATGGGACTATACAGATATGAAGGGAATCTCTCCTGAATTATGTACTCGTCGTATCTATATCAAGGAAGATTGTCGACCGATCTTCCAATATCAACGACGAATGAACCCTAATTTAAGAGAAATTCTTAAAGAGGAACTTCAAAAATTGCTTAATGCAGGGTTTATATATCCTATATCTGAGAGTGAATGGGTTTCCCCATTGGTAATAGTTCCTAAGAAAAACGGGAAATGGAGAGTGTGTTTAGATTATAGAGTCTTAAATAAAGCCACTCAAAAAGATCACTTTCCGTTACCATTCATTAATCAGGTGTTAGATAGTTTGTCAGGGAAGAAATTCTTCTCTTTCTTAGATGGTTTCAGTGGGTATAACCAGATCAAAATTGCACCCCAAGACCAAGATAAGACCACTTTTACTAGCCCCTGGGGAACTTTTGCTTATAGAGTCCTCTCATTTGGACTATGTAATGCACCAGCAACCTTTCAAAGAGCGGTTATAGGAATCTTTTTTGATATGATTAATGACTCTATGGAAATTTTTATGGATGATTTTACCCCTTATACTGTCTCTTTTGAGGAAGCACTACAAAATCTTGAGAAAGTACTTAACCGATGTATACAAGCCCACCTCTCCTTAAGTACCGAAAAATTTCATATGATGGTGAGTGAAGGAGTGGTACTTGGACATTTTATTTCATCTCAAGGAATTCAGGTAGATCCATCCAAGATACAAGTCATTGAGAACCTTCCTATTCCCAAAACCCAAACAGATGTGAGAAGTTTCTTAGGACATGTTGGATACTATAGAAGATTTATCAAAAAAAAATCCAAAATAGCTTCTCCTTTGTTTGTGTTACTTATGAAAAATGTTGAATTCAAGTGGACTAGTCTTTTCCAGGAAGCATTTGATGCACTCAAACATCAGTTATCTACAGCTCCTATTCTAAGGGGACCTGATTGGGCACTTCCCTTTCATATATCATCTGATGCTTTAGATACTGCAATAGGAGATGTCTTGGGACAAGAAGAAAACCATCTCCCTTATACTATCTACTTCATTAGCAAGAATATGAGTCCTGCTGAACGTAACTATACAGTTACCGAAAATAAATTTTTAGCAGTTATCTATGCTATTAATAAATTTCAACATTACATCATTGGCTATTCTAGTTTTGTCCATACTGTTCACTCAACTATTAAATATTTAATGAAAAAATCTGTCACAAATGCTCGAGTCACCAGATGGTTACTATTATTACAAGAATTTGATATTACAATTGTAGATCGACCAGGAAAAGAAAATGTAGTTGATTTTCTTTCTTGGTTAACACTTGCTGATAATACTCTAGTAGATTATTCATTTCCTGATGAATATTTATTTGCAGTATCTGCTCATTCACCATGGTATGCAGACATCGCTAATTATTTGGTTGCAGGGAAGTTACTACCACACCTATCCCCCCGAGAGAAAAGAAAAATCATTCAAAAAAGTGCTCGGTATAGCTGGATAAGTGGGTGTCTTTTCTACACAGGACTTGATCAAGAAATCCGAAGATGCATTAGAGAAGATGAGTTTTATGATTTACTAAAAGCTTTTCATGATGGCCCTTGTGGAGGGCATTTTGCTGATAAAAGAATGACACATAAAATTCTGAGGGCGGGTTATTATTAGCCCTCACTTTCTAAAGATGCAAAGAAATATGTTCGGGCCTGTGATAACTGTCAAAGAATGGGTCAACCTAATCATAGAGATGAAATGTCATTAAACCCCCAGGTAGTACTTGAACCATTTGAAAGATGGGCCTTAGAATTTGTAGGATCCATTAACCCTCCATCCAATCAAAAAGTTTATATATTAGTGTGCACAGATTATATGACCAAATGGGTGGAGGCTAAAGCACCCCATAGAGCTACTGAAGAAGTTGTTCTAGATTTCTTATTTGAAGATATCTTTGTCAGATTTGGAGTGCCTAGAGAATTAGTCATAGATGGAGGACCTCCTTTCACCTCTCATGGTTTTAAAGCCACCCTTCAAAAATATCATATTCATCATAGAATGACTACACCATACCACCCCCAAGCCAATAGACAGGTGGAAAGCACAAACAAAGTAATAGAAGCCATTCTCACAAAAACAGTGAAGGAAAACCGGAAGGATTGGTGTCAAAGGCTCCCTGAAGCATTATGGGCTTACAGAACTACCTGGAGAAATACTACAGGATTCCCCCCCTATGACTTAGTTTATGGAAAAAGTGTTGTCTTTCCTATGGAATTTGAAATCAAAACCTTAAGGACTGCTTCAGTTGTTAACCTTGATTGGACTGATGCACAGACAGCCAGGTTGCAGCAGCTTAATGAATTGGATGAAAAAAGATTAGATGCCATTCACCAGACAACTATGTTTCAACAACAAAGAATAAAATGGCATGATAAAATCATCAAGCATAAGCAATTCCAAAAAGGTAATTGGGCTTTATTGTATGATTCTCAGTTTAAAGAATTTCAAGGGAAACTACAAGATGGCTAGGACCTTACGAAGTGGATATTGTTTTCCCCAATGGAACAGTAAGGCTCCTAACAATTGATGACGCTAAAACATCGTTATTAGTGAATGGTCATCGGATCCGTCTGTACCAAAGCCCCATTTCCAAAGAAGATTTTAAGGCCACATGTGTGGCAGATTCACATTATCTCTTTTTAGAGGAGCCTCTTGAGTATTTTAAGGCCACATGTGTGGCAGATTTAAATTTTATTTTTGAGTATTAGATTAAATTTCTTTTACTAATAATCCCTTCCAAGGAATGGCATGTTACAATTGATTCTTTTGCAGATTCTCAATCCAGAAAAGGCCTACCAAGAAAGGACAATCTTACTACAAGCAGATCCAAGCTTCATATTGTGAAGCATTGCTCCCACTTTCTTCAATCCATTTATCTTCATTTCCCATTGCTGAAACACCACTCTTCAGCAACATTTTTCCCCCATTTTCCCATTGCTGAAACACCACTCTTTAGCAACATTTTTCTTCATTTTCCCATTGCTTAAAAACCACTCTTCAGCAACATTTTTCCCCATTTTCCCATTGCCAAAACACCACTCTTCAGCAACATTTTCCCCATTTTTTTTTCCCGCTGCTGAAACACCATTTCTTCAGCAATATTTTCCATTGTCAAAACATCTCTCTTCAACAAAAAATTTTCCATTCTTTTCTTGTTGCTTAAACACCACTTTTTCAGCATTTCCTGTCATAAAAACATCTTCTTCAGCTCTTTCGCTCTCACTTCTCTTATTTTTCATACTACATTTTGTCCTTTCACAAACCCTTGATACAATTTATCTCATAATTCCAAAGTTTCTCCCATGATTACTGCAAATCTATTATGAACAGGCACTATATTTTTCGAATTACGGATCAAAGGTAAAGATGAGGTATGTAAAATTTATATGTAAATACAATTGAACTATGGCTAATGAGAAGATCCTGATTCATTATTACCATACACTTAAAGTCACTATTTTAGCCATAGTTAGGGGGGAGATATCGAAACTTTATTCCATCATTCCACATGAACTGACTACCGTCACTTTTTTTTTACCCATTATCTCGTCTTTTCACCATCATTTACATGCCCTCATCCGCAAAACTTACTATGTTCGGGTGCCATTACTTGACTCTATGACTGTGCATTTTATTGATATGGATAGCTATGGGAGGTCTTATTATATGATACGAACCCACCATGACAACCCTGCTAGAATTGTATCTAGAAGTCTACCAAATCTTTCAGCAGGCAGGCTGGCTAGGTTATTTTCAGAGGCTCCAGGGATTTGATCAACAACAGGTTCTTCAATTTTCTCGGAATCTTCAAGAAGACCATTCTATTGTTCAAGGGGTTCGGATTCCAGTCACAGAGGATGATATATCACAGGCTTTGGGTCTTCTCGTCACCATCATTCATTGGTTCAGCCGCAAACACATTATTCTTAATGCCCAGCAGGACTTTCTCTTGCCAGGAGAACAAGTTGAGCCTAAAGCCTGGGGTGTTCTACTTAGCTCGTTTCTGCCTCCTTGGCCGAAATTTGCAGAGTTTGTCAAGCACTACCTTACCTGTGAAGGTCGATGCCAGGTAGTTTATCAGTACAACTTTGTCTTGTTATCTAATTTACGACATGCTAGACTGGTGAATATTCCTTACTATCTACTCGAATGTCTTAGAAATATGTCGCATTATTGTAGACAGGCTAAAAATCTCATCGTTTCCCTCACCCATCACAGTCTCGTTCAATTACTCATCCAAAAGGGTTTTGCCCAACAAAACCCTCTCCTAAACAATCCACCCATAAACCCTCAGGCAGTTGTTGAACATCCTGAAAATCCTCATGAAGAGAAACCACAAAACCTTCCTGACCCTTCGGAAATACCTATTAATCCGCCTACAGATCCAATTGATCCAATTAACTCTCCTACCATACCAAGTCCGCCCCACAATTTACCAGAATCATCTACTCCTACTGTTCATATCCTTAGTGATGATTCTGAAGCAGATAAACCTGATAACCCTCCCTGCCCCATCACCGAGGAAAATCCCACTCATAAAAGAAAGAAGCAAACTACTACTTTTCCTGCCTCTTTACCTAAAAAATGAGCGAGGGCTTCAAACAAAGAAACAACTATTGCCACTACCCTAAACCCCCAACCCATTTTGCTAAAATCCCATACACCTCTACCCTCCCAAATCCCAGAATTTTTACCTGTTCAACCCACGGGCACTGAAACACAAGAACCAGAGGCCCAGGGTGCTGAAACATCATTTTCCTTACATCAAGTAGCTGTCACACAAGAACCAGCTACTCATTCAATAACTGTCACACAAGAACCAGCTACTCAGTCAGTAGTTGTTACACAAGAACTAGCCATAACTACTCCACAAGAACCAGCTAGAGCTGAAAAACATGAACCAGCTACTCATTCAGTAGTTGTTACACAAGAACCAGCTATAGCTGCTCCACAAGAACTAGCTACATTTGAAACACAAGAACCAGCTACTGACTTTATTCCTGAAACACAAGAATCATATGCCCAGGATGCTGCAACATCATTTTATTTACATCAAGTAGCTGTCATATAAGATTTTAAGGCCACATGTGTGGCAGATTTAAATTTTATTTTTGAGTATTAGATTAAATTTCTTTTTACTAATAATCCCTTCCAAGGAATGGCATGTTACAATTGATTCTTTTGCAGATTCTCAATCCAGAAAAGGCCTACCAAGAAAGGACAATCTTACTACAAGCAGATCCAAGCTTCATATTGTGAAGCATTGCTCCCTCTTTCTTCAATCCATTTATCTTCATTTCCCATTGCTGAAACACCACTCTTCAGCAACATTTTTCCCCCATTTTCCCATTGCTGAAACAC
The DNA here is from genome assembly GCA_009831015.1 of Picea engelmannii. NCBI lineage: Eukaryota > Viridiplantae > Streptophyta > Pinopsida > Pinales > Pinaceae > Picea > Picea engelmannii. The sequence goes on along the minus strand of ML779089.1, from coordinate 304,117 downwards.
CACTCTTTAGCAACATTTTTCTTCATTTTCCCATTGCTTAAAAACCACTCTTCA
>ML779089.1:280840-294754 GCA_009831015.1 Picea engelmannii | reverse complement strand
CTATCTTACATTCCATCCCCCTTATGAAAGCGTTGTTCTCAACGCTTGATGTACAACCATATATCAGGATCCCATGGATAAGTGTGGACCATAGTTATGAAGTAGACTAGAGAACGAGGGTCCCATTGAGAAATGGAAGACACCATGTTGAAGTAGTCCAATTTTCATTGTAAACTAGGGTCCCATGTCCAATTCTTCATGTGAACCCCACATGGAAGATATTGACACCCAATAACCAACTGAAAATGATGCTCCCAATACTAACACCTATCATGTGGATCCAAATAAGAATATCCATCCACATAGTGGGTGATGATAAAATATGAATCTCGAAGGAACAATACCATTGTAGAATATGCAGGCTAGACGTTGGTAACTAGCTCCTGATGTGGGACATTGATGTTCTCTACCAAAAGGTGGAGTAGAGTCATCAAATAAAATATGGAAGTGGTTGTCATCCCAGAAATGACAACTATCCATATACCAATCATCGCAACCGACCTCAAAATCATACCAAGAATATATTTCTTGATTATATTCATCCCTGAGGTCTTCCATAAGAAATCTCTCCTTCATGTTATCCAATGAATCTTGAATACTATGAAAATTATCATTGAGGTTGTATGTGAGGCCATCCAATCTAGCATTCAATGTGTCAAAAAATTGGGCTTTGAATGCTTCAGTAATATGTAGAATTTATTTGAGGGTTTGAGAAGAAATATCCATTTGAGAACCCTATGAACTCTTTGGTCCTGAAACCATCATGAAAAAACCCAAAAAAATAGAACAACAAGTTAGGCAGAAAAATCGCGGTTTTTTCTGGAAAAACAATGAAAAACTGCTGAATTTAAAATGCTCATAACTTCACTTCCCGGACTTCGTTTCGGCTGATTGTTTTTTTGAAATTGGGTGAAATTATGAGAGAAAATAAAATATATAATTTGTTTGGGAAAATTCAGCATCTAGATTCTATAGAAATAAAATAAAATCGCGTCGTCGTACGTAGAAAAAACCCTGAAAATTTGCAGATTTTAAAAATTCAATATCTTGACTTCCCGGACTCCATTTCAGACGATTTTGTTTTTAAAATTGGGTGTTTTTATGAGAGGAACTCAGAGATACAACTTATTTCTGTAAATTTTTCATAGAAGTATACTGAAAATTTCTGAAATGTTGTGGCCCTCTTTTTTCTTCTCTGAAAAACAATCTGCAAGAATAAAAAATATTTGCCCACAATGTCTGCCAAGGAAAGTGCTCTGATACCACTTGTTAAGAACATAAATAGATCTACAAATATAATCACCACAAATACTGAATACACAATAGATCCACAAAGAAATATATAAGAAACACACTTTATTATATCAAACCCTTGAGGTAGGGCAACACCATACAATGGATCCTATTATGGAAGGGATCCTCTCCTGTTCACTTGTCTCTTTGAGGGGGATTCCTCCTAATGAGCTCAGCTCACAATACAATACTTCTCTTCATGTTCCATTACATTGTTTGAATCCCTTTATATAGTGCTGCCATCACCTAAGAACATTCTAAAGGAGGAATCTTCTAGAAGTAGAACCTTCTAAGAAGTCCTCTTACATTTATTATATCTAACTACCCATTTATTATATATAAATACCATATTGGGTATTATTTAATAATATAGTGGACCTAGTCCACCTTACATTGAATTGCCTCCATTATTATCACTATGGGCCCTCTGGGCCCCCCCACTACCTCTCTAACTACCTTACAAATGATGGACAACAAATTCTGGATCCCCCCCGACCATTCTACCTTTAATGTTGGGGGGGGTCCGATATGGAGAATAAAGTGAGCGCATAAATAGACAATGGATCTAACGGTGCTTGGAAATATGGTTAGCAGGAGATCCCGACCACCCTCATCCTTTCTACCTTTAACGGTGCGATATGGGGGTCCGATATGGGCGATTTTTCCCGGTGTGCCCCATCCTAACGTATCACAAATCTATGGTGTCAGATCCCCCTCACTATAAACCACTTACTCCCATACCCCCCTCCGAAATACTACCATACTGACATTCCTATACCATCATCACCTCATGACGTCACATCCCACTATCTCCCCTATAAGTCTCATCTCATAACTTCATCAGCTTGTCCCCTCCATTCACCCGTTACAGGTCATGTGCCACTTGCTTATCTTCCAATCACCACCCTCCACATCATCCTGGTACACTCGTCACTCGTCCTCCACCTACCACCTCACGCCTCAAGTGATCCATTGGCCATTTATTACAGGCTAACATACCCGTTAGTCTACTGACTTGTCCCCCACGCCCAACGGATACCCGTTTACTCAATTTTAACCCTGTTTCCACCATTCACGCACTTCTCATACTCTCTACACACCAGAAAGATATTTTTCCTCACCTTTTCAACTAGTAACCTAGCCATAGCCACTGCCTAATAACACTTTTTTTTCAGTTTGCAGGTACCTGTTGAATCGATGGCGTCGAAATCTAAAATATCAGAAGTCGAGGAAAATTCGTTCCTTCCTCCTCCTGTCGATATCGACTGTATCCCACTAGCTGACAAAGATTACCTAATCTCAGAGACCAGGTGGAAATTCAATTTCACATAATTGTAGTCATGGTTTAAAGATACATTCGTGGATCAAAGCGATGAGATTGAAATCTGGGAGTCCAATCTCCCCCTTTATGTCTTTCCCCAAATCCACCATTTTCCTGAATTCACCCTCAAATGCCAGGCTCTTTACCTCCCCAATCAGAGAGCCATAGTTTCATCGTTCGAAGAAACTCTGTTCTCTATCACACCCGAGGCCATTGATAAAATGATGCAGATATCTAGAGCTGAATCCCACTCTCCCCTCACCATTGAAGTTCTAAAAGAAATGTACCAGAACCTGTATTTCCCCCAAAGAGCCCAGAGTTTTTAGCTTTTCCTCCCACAGGATGCCCAATTCCCCAAGAAAAATCCCCCTTACCATTCCTCCGTGTTTTCAGAAAAAGAAAACCAAATTATTTCATAGCTATATTGTCTGCTCGGCTATTTCTCAGACGAATGGGTGGATGAACCTATCTTGGTTTTCTTATCCATTTTCTCTACTGAAGAAAAATCCACCATCCAGTTCGACTACAACACTTTTCTAGTAGAGAATATCCTTGAACAACTTTTTTAAATTCGCCACAGAGGGCATAATCCGGTATTCTTCAATACTGGCTTACATGTTCACCTTATTTCAAGCAGACAGACTATCTTTCCCAATGCAAAAAATGGACCAGTACGGAAAACCACAGGCTATAACCTATTGGACCTCACTACTCAGAAGAAACTCCACAGAGTTTAATTTCAAACAGTTTATTGAGCAATTTTACCATCCAGTGGTGAGCATGCTCGGTGGTAGGCTAGAACCAAGGATAAATGAAGAGATCCAGAGAATCTTACACCTCTCAGACCTCACCAAGTCTGGGTATTGGTACATGTATCAAAATCACACAGAAATCAGAGTATATGGGTGTGAGTTAGCTCCATACAAAATTCCTAAGTACTTGCTTGTTAGGATATTTTCCCTGGAGTATATTAGACAAATGATCAATTCAGATGATATACATTGTGTATCTCTGAAGAAGAAACAACAGTTGAGAATCAAAGGGAAGATAGGCCCCTTTATCTGCAACAATCGAGCTGTTGAGGAAGAGGCAGACAAATTGTTAAAGGAAATGAAATTTGGTACCATTTTCACTTGGCGCTATGATCATTGCAGAGATGAGTGCGAAGAACAAAATTTCCCCGTATGTTCATACACTCAAACCATAAATTGAGAAATTTGTGAACCAAACAGAGTAGGAGGTGAACACTCTGGAATATATTGAACATCAGTCTCATCTGACCATGATTTCATAAACAACCACTCCACAAGTACCAAAGGAGAAAAGACCAAGGAAGGATGTCTCTCCTTCAGTCACTGGAGTATTAGCAGAGGATTTCCAGGTGTACAATAAAAGGCCTAAAGCTACTCACACTACTGACAAGACTAGAGAGGAAGATACCCACTCTACCATTGTAGTTGAAGGGGATCATTCATCACCCTTCTCAAGTAATCATCAAATTATGTCTACTTATTCCTCAAAGAAGCATACTGATACCACTGTGATCACCCAACCTCCACCAGGGTCTGTAAAACTGAGCATTTTTTAAAAATATTATTTGATTAAGAAGAAAAACCATATGTTGACCAGTAGCACCTATGCTCAGTTCTAAAACCAAACGTCCACAGCACAGCACAGATTGTTATCATCTTTTGACACAGAGAAGGGGAGAATGCACATGGAATTTTTGTAGGTACAAGTGCCCCATCCAAAAGAAATCACTTATTACAAGAGGGCTACAATGGAATTTAACACCAGAGATGTACATCCAGCTGATAAGATGGATCTACACAGACAGACTGGAGAAATGATTTTCTCAACATTAGCCAATGCTTCCATTATTGTTTCCAAATTATAGGTTTCTCTGAACAATGTAAAAACCCAATTAAAGCTGGAGAAAATATCATCCTTTGCAAAGGACAATAGGATTAAATCCTTAGAATAATTGGTGCTCAAAATTAGGTATGATCCCTCAAATGTGAAAGAAGCTGAGGAGTTTCTCAAGAAAAAGAATGCAGACATAGCATCTATGAGGAAGAAACTAAATTTTCCAACTACGGAAGACTCACAGGCCAAAAAGATAACTGAGACAGAAGGGGAGAAGGAGGAATTTCTAAAGATTATCATGGAAAAAAATGCATAGATAAAGGAAATGGAAGTAGAGTTGGAAAGGTTAGTAAAGGAGAAGAAACAAACGACACCTATGGAAGTCATCCCACTAAGTGCAGTTCCTCTCACATGAGTTAGCAAAGAAACTGTATCAACAACCACTATAGCAGAACTTCCATCATCCACCTCACTGACAGCTCTGGAAAAACTTGTAGAGCTAGAAAAATCAATGGAGGATATGACCCTACAAGGAACAGAGATCAATAGACTGAAAAAGGAGGTTGAGAATCTCCAGGAGCTTAAGTCTTCCTATCAGACAAACTACAACATTGAGAGGAAAACATAAAAAAAAATGTCAAGTAGGAAATATAGTAGCTGCAAAAGCAAACAGTGGCGAGAAAAACACTAGCTGGAGCCAAGGAGAACATTTGGATGGACATCTCCAAGTCCATAAATGAAATTTGTCCCATGGTTCAAATTATGTTTGAACAACGGGAACTAGTGTTGAGGAGCAGGTAGGCCATTGACAAGATAAAGGGAGAGCTGGGGTAAATGCCCATAGAAACAAATGAAATCATTAGATTTTTCAATTCGAAGACTAGGGAAGAGATGGAAGACCTAAAGATTGAAGATAGGATGGAAAAAATCCTCGAAGTCAAGAGGGTTTTGACTAAAAGAGGATTGATGTTGCAGTTGGAAGAGAAAGTCCAGAACATGGACATCGAATTTTAGAGATTCTTTAGCAAGATCGATGCCTTGCAAAAGAAAGGTCTCCCTGGTTTATTGGTGTTGAATGACAAGATGATGACCCTCTCTGACTACAAGCATAAGATTTCCACGGTGGCCAAGGATAGTTCCAAGTTTTCAGGAATACAAGGCAGCATAACAGGCAAAGCATTTCTAGATACTTTGCAGTTGGACCTCAACATCCAGCACGAGATCAAATATATTTTCATCACCAAGCCGACATTTGCTAAATATACAGAAATGGATGAATTCTACCGAAGACTTCTCAAGTCACCATTCCCAGTCAGCCAATATGGGAGGAGCTATGCACTTTGATCGAATGAGGGATGAGGTGTATAGACCAACTCAGCATGCAGAGCAGTCAAAGTCACACAAATGACTCACCAATGGCCTTCCCCAAAATCAGCATGAAAGATCCGACAGATCATCATCAGTTCCTACATTTTTGTGTTTTGTTATCTAGTCAGTTAGATCTGGAATCTGCCATGTCCTGATCATTAATGACATGGTCATTTGTAATTTTGATTATAAATACTTCGAACTTAGAAGTATTAGGGGTTGATCTTTATGCCCAAGCAATTTGTAAGCACTGTAATTTTTATCAGAGATATACCAGTAATAAAAGGGATAGTTTTTTATTATAAAACAGATGGCTTTGTAATAAACGTTTTGGAACATGTTGAAGGGATACTTTCCCAGTTATTGTAATGAGCTCATATAGCCTCTCTTCTTTCAAATCTGTAGGGGTACAATATCATAGTGTTTCAGGATTCATGTGCCATGGCTATTGGTGAAGTGATTCTCCTGTAAATTGTCCCTCTGTTTCCATATGTTTTTCCTTTCCTTATTATCTTGCAGAAGTTTTAAGAACAAAATTTGTTGAAAGATACCCTCTCATTCTTGTTGGAGATAATATAAATGTTTTCTTCTGATATTTAATGGAATAATTCTTCATTTCTCTGTTTCTAAATTGATCTTTCCTCTTTTATTCTATTTCACTTCATTCAAATTTACCGGATCCAGTAGTATGTCTACCTTGCCCTGTTTCACTTGAGATTGATATTTCTGCAAACAGATCACCTCGGCCTCTTTGACTCCATTTCCCTATGGTTTTCTTGTGTTGTTCCAACCAAGCATTTAAAAAACAAACAAACATTGTACTTTAGAGCTAGCCTAATATCCCCTTCAAACAAAGTTATATCAGATAGAGACATCCCTCTCTGAGTCTTGGAGGGCTAGATCCAAGACTCGAAGTGGTTTTGATGTTGCCTGTGTGAATGCCTCCACAACTTTGGGAAAATTACAAAGTGATAACAAGCGGTCTCTAAAGGATTTCATTTTTTGATTGCAGGAAAGATGCCTCTAACTATTGGGAAAGAATATCTTGGGAACCTCATCGGGAAATTCAAGAAAATGGGCCAAGTGCAAGAAGAACTCGATCAAAATCAACAAGGAAATGAAGGATATCGGGCTCTCCGAGTTTGGCACACCCGATGACTTTCTCGACTTGCTCGACATAGTCAAATCGCACATCGATCAAGACTCGGTATGGGCCGAATAAATAGCAAAGGTGGCAGACACAGTGTCAGGTCAGGTGTGACGGTTTATGGAACACCCGATCAAAGCTCGGGCTATGCTACAACAATTAAGTGCCAGTCTAGTTAAGTATCAGGCACATGCAGTAGAGATAAGATATATTTACGTGGCCCTGATGGAACATCATATATTCCCATATGCCAACACCTGCGAGGAGTTGTTCATCAAGTGGTCGGCGTACGAGAAGATTCACCATTTTAAAGTGATATCTTGAGATGACTCTTAGATAAACTGATAGGAGAGAACGCCATATGGAAAATTTTGTTTTACTTATCTACACTTTAGCCGTTATTTTTAGTCATTTTTATGTTATAAATAGGAGCATCAACCGATTATACCAGGGTCAATGGTTGTTTCAAGAAACTCTGATTTTGGGTTTTGTTAAGAATTATTTTGGAGTTTCCTTTAATTGAGAAGTCTTTCTAGACCAAAGACAAGTTTATGTTTTCATCAAATGCATGTATGATTGGATATGGAGAATAATTATTTCCTATTCCATATCATGAATGGATGCAGTAACAAGCAAGAGATATTAAATCTATTAATAAGTTATCTGATGCAATGTTTTACAGTTCTTTCTTTAATGATGAAAATGAATCTTTGTGTTATTATGTGATTGATGATTAGAGTTGAGTGAATTATTTTACTTGTTGTCATTTATCACATGCATGTTTTCTTTTGATAATTTATATCTCAGTTAGTAATTGGAATACTCACACGGTTAATGTATTAGTACTAGGCATGTGGTATACGATCATTGTCTGCATGCCAGGGTGTAAGGGTTATCCCAAGCCTAGCCTCTTCTTCAGTAGTTAAATTTTGTTCCCATTTGTTGCCTAGTTGGTTTATATCGGCTTTCCATCTTATATCAGTCCCACCTAAGAGAAAATACAAAAAGGGAGAACATTTGAACTGAAGGAGAGGCCTTCACAAGAAAACGTAAATCTCATCGATTAATTGGCCGGATCGCAAGATCTAGAGAACCATTCCACTATTAAACGTTGCAAAGTCTAATTGGGCCTCGGTGGTTGTTTGATTCCTACTGTTGAATTAAATGGATTTAGGACCCATCAATAGAATTGGCACTAGAAGGAGGGTCGTAGAATGAATGGTTGAATACATATTCCATATAATATTTCAGACAACCTGTAGATTCAAAACATCCCACATGCATGGCTAGTCATTCCCAAGAAATCCCACACACAATGAGTACTTCTGAAATGAGTAACTCACCCCAACCTGAGGAAGAACGCTTGTTCCCTGATATACCTTACACTCTTCCTCACGAGGAATTAAATCAATTTAGAATAATCACAAGAGCATACGCCCGACAAATTGGTGCGTTATCCTTAGCTCTGATACTTCCTCGAAGACAAAAAATAATTAGGCCAATGGTTGACACCCCCGACCAGGTCTTTTTTCACACAGTAGAAGACCTAATAGATTTTTCAATCACCTAAATTGAACATTATCTTAATCTAATCCCTGAAACGCCAACAGATGACATCTCGGAGCTGGACAATTTTTCGGAAGAGGAAGAGTTTAACTCGAGATCCGAAGATATGGAAGCCAACAACAACCATGATGAATAAAGGGAAAACCCACCTGAGAACAATAAACCTTGGTTGGCCAGAGATGCTTTGGCCATTCCAGGGCGAGTCCATAACCTTCCCTGACATCCAGAGAAATTACTTCCTAAATTTGACCATGAAACCTCAAGACTACCTAAAGATCATATCAAGAAATTTATATTGGCTATCAGACTAATGAATGTCCAACATGAGTATGTAGTGTGCAGGTTGTTCCCATGCACTTTCAAGAATTCGGCTTCCACGTGGTATTTTTAATTACCTGTAGGATCCATAACTAGTTGGACGAAGTTTCAAAAGTATTATTTAGATCAATTTTCCGAAGAGACTACTACAGGAGATTTGATGGCTGAGTTGTTCGCCGCCACCATGAGATTGAAGGAAAGGGTCAAAGAATTTAATCAAATATTTACCACCATCTTAAACAAATTCCATTCCAAAGCTAAACCTACTCAGGAGTTGCAAATCGAGGTATACACTAATTCCCTCCCAGCTTTGATTTCCATGTTTGTGAAGAGGGCTGCCAAACTAACCCTAGTTGAGAATTTTGAAGAAGCCAAAATGATAGAGGTCTAGATGAAAGGGTTTAAAGAAGGCCAGGTCTCTTTAGTTAAGAAAGAAGTTCAACCTCCTCCCAGAAGAGGACTCTTGTTAACCAGACCCATAGGGAAACAAACAGAACAAGGTCCTAAAAAGGTTAATGGAGACATAGAAGATCTACAATGCATGGTCAAAACACCATAAAATAAAATCATAGACATGAAGAGAAGTGCAAGGGATGGAAACCAATGTCAAAGCCCCTATAATCCTATCTTTAAAAGGAACCCACCGTTCAAAACAATTGAACCTCCCCCAGCTAACTTAAATATTGATCTGGGAAATGTAGCATCTGATTCCTTCTGTACTTATCACCAAGAAAACCACTCTGAAAGAGACTGCCCTCAATGGGTGCATGCCATGAATTTGATGGCCAACTTATTTTTATACGAAGTCTCCCTCGCCAAATAATCAAGTGGCTCTGGTATGAATATCATCGATCAGGAAAAAATTGCTCCACCAAAAGAAACAACCATGTTGATAAGGGATCCTGATCTAGCCATGCCTTCTAAAAACTTGTTTGAGGTTCAAGAACCACTCGCCGAAGTCTTGGTTGTGCAAACACGAAGTAGGGGTCAAACTGTCTCAAATGACCTTACTACTACCCAAACATCGAGAGGAAGATCAACTCTCGATCACCCAAAAACACCTTTTTCTCCCTGTAAGAACCCTATAAGCATCCATACCCGAGAATCTCCCAAGATGGATTACAATGTAGTTGAAGATTTGAAGAAGTTGAAGGATAATATCTCAGTTATGGACTTATGTAAAATCCCTCAGCAAGAAGACTTCCTACTACAAGCTTTGAAATCAATAGAGAATCCTGCAACAAGCAATGATTAGGGAAGAAATATAACCCCCTCAGATCTAGTAAATAAATCAACTATGAACACATGTTCTGAAGATAATAAGGGAAAACCTTTTGTTCCAGCGTTCCTATTAACGTTTGAAGTCTTCAACAGAAACCTCCATAATTGTTTGGTTGATTCAGGAGCCTCCTCTAATGTTATGCCACTATCTATTTGCAAAAAACTAAATGTTGTCCCCCTCAAAAGTGACAAACATGTAATACAACTAGACAGAACCCAAGTCAAGGTCATGGGAGAACTCAAATATGTGATGATCAAAATAGCGACCCATCCTAAGTTTGTGCAAGTGATTGACATCATTGTAGTAGATATTCCAGAAGCTTATGGGTTATTATTAAGACGAGATTGGTCTGAGAAGTTAAATGGATACTTTAGTACCGACTAGGCACACCTTTGGCTACAATTAAAGGGAAACAAAAATATGATCATAATTGATAGGGAAATATATCTTAAACATATTGTCACTGACCTAGAAACCCTAAACGAACCCTCATCGACGGATTTCCCTTCGATTATTCCTGCGATTTCTACTTCAGGAACTTCTCCCCTCTCTCATATGATGTCCCTCTCACTCAAAAATCTGAAATGATTTTTCAAGAGGATTTGTCGATAGTGGTGGAAGAAACCCTCTTCTGCCAAGAACCTGCATTAGAAATCACAAAACTAGCAAGAGGAAAAAAGGAAAGTAATAGGAGGGGGGATGCTGATACATGTTGCCCACAAGTTTGGACCCTATATTTTGATGGATCTAAATTGCAAGAAGAGTCAGGAGCAGGGTGTGTTATCACCATAACAATTTTCATATAGGATCCAAGTCTCAAAAACTTAGCGAAGAGATACATATCTATGGAAGCATGATAGTTTGGAGGATAAGGTCGCATATGGCGGCATATGGATAAATATAGTGGAGGCATGAAAGGTGGGGCCTAGTGGACCATAGATCTTGAAGTGGCCCAGGACAATGGCCAAGACCCATATCATGCGGTGAAATAGCAGGAGGTTTAATTATGTGAGAGAGGGCCGAGGAACATACCATGGTTTTGTTTCGTGGACGTGTGGTGCCACTAGAGGTACATCGGGGAAAATTGAGGTCTACCCAAAAACGTTCTTTCCAATCCTTGATATTGAAAAACCCATATAAAAGGAGGGCCCCAAGTCATTATTCTATAATATTTCAAAGCACTCGAATGTTTGAAAAGTGGCACAAACCCCCCATTCGAAATTAAAGCTCAAGAGTGAACCAGTTTCGCACATTCTCCACAAAGTTATAGGTATTTTTCATCATGGCCACCAGCCCGATCATTTTATCCATGAAAGAGAAAGACTCTGCCTCTAAAGAAGAAGCCCTAATTGACAGGGATTCCGATGTTTTTGACACATAAATTACAGTTTCACCCATTTCCGTGTCCAGATCCAATTTGCTAGAAAATGTTGGAAAACAAATACCATTCCTCGAAGCGGCCCAAGCTTCTATTACCCCTTACTTCATAGAATTCATTTTCCCTTTCCCAGAGTTCATAAGCTAGTGTGAAGAACAGTATTCGCAGGAAGAAAAAGTCATTTTGAATAATTTAGGATCAGAGGTCTTATGAGAAATAGATAGTACGTCAATTAGACACACCCTCAGTATACCAGAGTCTTCCCCCACTATGTCAAAGCCCTTTGAGGAATAGAAAATGATCATAGTCTACCGAGATTGTCCCCCTGAAGTAAAAACACTATTTCTGCAAACCATTATTAAACCTTAACACCATTCTGAAAGTTTGTCATTACCTATCAGTGTAAGTGTCATGGTTATTGAAGTCTAGTGGGCTTGTTCCCTACTTAGTCAGATTTTAGGGTTGGATAACGACAAATTTGTAGTAGAAGTCATGTCAGGTTTCCTGTTGACCTTTTTTATGTTAGAGTCTAGTCAGTCAGTTTGTATAAGCTTTGACAAGTTCATGCTGACAATATGCACCAACAGCTGGTAAATTTCAATTCATTGAGACACTTCAGGTACTCTACACACTTGCTAAGAATGATATTGGAATAAAATAAGACTAAATTCCCTAAAGCATCATTCATCTCAACTGAATGCAAAAGAATCACCGTGCTTGTTTTCATAAACAAGATTATGTCCAGGTTTTGTAGTCTCATCTTCAGCACGGACCTGCCAAGGGTTTTGGAAGAAATGAAAAACTCTTTACAACCTAATCCAGAAAACAGGGTGGGAGATTGGATGTTGTTTTTACAGTCTATTGTAATTTGGGTATACGGTTATCAAGAAGGACCTTACCTTTTACCAGTCTTTTTTACTTCCAGAGTCTTTTCCTTAGAGTTCATCAGACAAAGGATCATTTCAGAGACAGAGCATTTTCTGAAAATGCACAAGGCATCTAACTTAAAATTCCCTTTCATGGTAGGGACCTTTGTGGTAAATACCAGGTCTTTTTTACCTCAGATTCAAGCCAAAATAAGTGAATTTGGGTTTACACGGCTACAAGGGAGGAGATATGACCCACACCAGATCATATCTAAGAGAATACCGATGAGCATACAAAGCCCTTATGAACATGAGCAAGTTGAAGAATTTGACAGATTGGCAAACTTGGAAGCCTATGCAAATATGGAAGTCACTTTGTAGCTTGATCATACACAACAAATAGAGTATGCCCCTCAGCAGATCCAGACACAGAAAAATTCTCCAAAGTTGATTATTAAATCTCCAAATGTGAGTGTTTATAACAATAGGAGTAGTTCAGAGGCACTGGGTGCCTGTAGTCAGAAAAATATTCTCAAGGAAATGAAAATCACACCATATTCTCGGATAGTGGACCTGGAAGAAGAAGAGCCTAAAGAGAAAATGAGCATGGAGATGGTGGGAAGTGAAACCAAGAATGAATAGGCTGGTACATGAAGCATGCCACAAAGTGAAAGCAACTCAAGGGTTTTCAGCAGCAAGAAACATGTATATACCAAGGCACCTACGGAAGTTTATTAGTCCAAAGAAGACTTAATGAACCAGTATGTTGTGAAGGGAAGTATGACCAATAGTGAAATAAGAGACTTGTTTCTGAAAGTGGAGAAGATCTCCCAGCATAAGGCTTCCCTTCTCAGTCAGGGATGTGGAAATAAAGACGTTTAATATAGCAATAACAGATGATGATAAAGTGTATGAAATTAAGATGCATTATGAAAATTTTGGTGCCCCAGACAAAGTAAAGTTTCACAAAAATGCCAATGACATGCTATATTCAAAATACATGATTGTAGGCTTGAGGGTTTCAATATTGACAACACATGCACTCAAATTAGATGGTCAATTGAAGCAGGAGAAGCATCCAACAAATCCTGGCAAACACAGATCAAAAGATTGGAATCTGAAGGCCCTCAAGGGGTAAAGGCTTCTTTAGATGAGAGAGAGAAAATGATCCAAAGTCTAAAGAAGAAGTTGAAGATGTTCTCCATAGAAAATCCACAGACAACAGATCTAGTTTCTCTAGAGCAAGAGAAGGAGACATTTAGACAAGAAGCACTAAATTACAAAGCTAAAGTGTTGCAACTAGAAAAAGAGAAAGAAAATTGGTTACAGGTGTTGGATCATGTTGTCATTGATGCCAATGGTTTGATTGATTGATTGATGTCAAGTGATTGATTGATGTCAAAGGATTGATTGATTGATGATTTATGTAATATAATATGTATTGTCCTTGATGAGAATGCATAGATGAAGATGGATCAATGAGTTGTCATTGATACATGATGAAGATGG